>CAUYPO010084872.1:0-89418 GCA_963574435.1 Cheirogaleus major
TTTTTCTATATTTTAGTTGGCCAATTAATTTCTTTCTATATTTTTTAGTAGAGATGGGGTCTCGCTCTTGCTCAGGCTGGTTTCGAACTCCTGAGCTCAAACGATCCGCCCACCTCGGCCTCCCAGAGTGCTAGGATTACAGGCGTGAGCCACTGCGCCCGGCCTGTTTCTGTTTTTTAAAAACATTGGAATTTTGTTTTTTAAAAAATTTTTTAGCAATGAAGGTTTGTCATATAGGGGAAAAATGTTTCCTTTTTAGAAGTATTATAATGAAGTTAAGGCAGCAATTCAATACTACTAAAAATAAAACCAACCTATATCTGACCATTTTTTGAACTGTTTATAAATTCTTTAAGTATCTTATGCTTTCAAGGCAAAATTCTTTAATTTTATACCCTAATTTTCTTTTGGTAGGCAACATAAACATTTCAAACTGATAGTACTACTTTATATGCAAAACCTCTAAAAAAATCTCTTATATTTGTCCACCACTGATTAAAAATTTATGATTATTCAAACTGTTGGAATAAAGTTTTCCCATTGACAACTTATAAGGAAAGAGTGCAGGAAGGCATGTTTAATCTACCAAAAATTTAAAAACTTAAGAGCTTTTGAAGATAATCACTTTTTATAAGTAAACAAATGCTGTTTATATGACAGAATATTTATTTTAAAATACTTTATTAGCTTTTAATTAAATGAAATACCTGAAAGTAATGAATACAAATGAACAACATATTCTATAATTCAGACTTTTTATTATACTAATACAGAATAGTTAGCTCCCCAATTTTTAGGAGATTTTATTGTGTTCATTTATGGCAAACTTTACAAGTTTTAACCTTATTAGATCTATGTAATGGAACATTTCTTTGGTTTTCAATTTGGCTTTTTGAAAGTTTTTTGTCACATAAAAATTATACATATATATTTTTTAAATTTTCTATTTCCCTTTCATTTCTATTATAATCTACTATTTCTTCTGGTAAAATGATAACACATTTTCTTTAGGAAAGAAAGAAACAACCAAGAAAGCAGAAATGTTAGAGCCTTACAGCATTATAATGCCAATATCTAAGAACTCTCAAAATATGCAAACAGATCAACAGAGCGTTAACGATTCTGCTGAAATGCAGTGCCTCAGGGCCATAATCTACATTCTTCAGAGATGTGTCCATTGAACAAACGCACTGGAAGAACACTGTTCTAGAGTGCCCTACTACTTCCTTTGTTATCAATTCAGTTACAGAAAGTCCTGTCTGTTCTGAAGTGAAACTTCTGTTTTTGTCCTTTTTCATAGTTGATTCAGTGGACTCTTTGCAATGGAATCTGTTTTGTTTCTTTTATCATCCTTCTCAATTTCTTCCAAAAACTTTGAAGTTGATTATTTGAATATTAAACTAAATCTATCCACTCAACTAGGAACCATGGAAAAATAAAACCAAAGTTAGAATCTTAATACTTCCAGGATCCTAAACGTTTCTAGTAACTTCCTAGTCTTGGTATAGATCTTGCATAAAATTTCTTATAGGAACATTTGTATGCTATGCTATTTTCATGTGTTTACAGTGCATGGGTGGGCAGAATGACAGCCTATTTCCTTTCAGGAGAGTCTGAACACATTTTTATTGCATTTTCCCTGCTCTATACACTGACTGTTCATATCAGAGAGGACTAAATCAGATATAGAAAATCCATTATTTCCAGTTTCATATGTTTTGAACCAGAAAAACATGTTTTGTTTGCTTAAAAGAATGGAAAATAATCAAAGGGCACTAAGGGTCATCCTAGTTCTCATTTCTGCTGCCTGCTGCCATGTAAATAAATGGAAATTGATGTCCAAGTGCTGTTCTAAGCTTTCCACATGCAGTGGCATCACCACTATATACACCAACAGCCAATAATTTATTCTTGTACTGTTACCATGGACAATGTCCTATTAATAAAACAGATTACTCTCTATAGGCACCTGCAATAAATTTTGGTCCTCGAAAATGTTCCCTATAGAATAGATTCCCATAATAGAGTAATAGAAATAATGGAAATGACAGTGCTTTAAAGAGGGAAGGAAAAACAACAGTTAAGGTCCCTTTACCATTTTCATCGTGACCACTGGCTTCTGGTGTGCCTTGCCTCTGGTCCTCTTCTGGTGCCTCAGGATAAATGACAGCAGTGTCTTGTTGCTGCAGGAACTCTTCAACGTTAGGATCATGGTTCTGCTCATTTTCTGCATCTGAGTCGCATTCATCATCTTTTACTAAAAGAAATGCATACTTTATAAAAAGCAATCTCACCAAAGTTGTTATAAAGTTTTTCTAAACAAGAAATTATTTATCTTGAAACACACAATTGTTCTTTAATTTTTATGAAATATTTACTGAAAACTAAAAATGAATTCCACTTGTTTTGTTGTAATCTAGTAAGAAGTCCTTTTACTTTTATAAATTTAAAATGTTATAAATGTCTGAAATTCTCACGATATTCCTTTTAAGTTATAGAGGCAAACTTCTATATTACTAATAAACAAAACAGAGAAGGTAATGTAGTTGACTGAATTCTTTCTCAATTAATGATAAAGTGGAGAAAAAGAGAAGACTTTAGTTCTCAAAGGTCACCTTCTAAAAATCTATCATATCATAATGTTTATTTAAAGTTGTACAGTAGTCCCCCCTTATGCACGGTTTCACTTTCCTTGGTTTCAGTTACCTGTGGTCAACTTTTGTCTGAAATTAGCTGAGTACAGTACAATAAGATATTTTGAGAGAGAGAGATATCACATTTACATAATTTTATTACAGTATATTGTTATAATTGTATTTTATTATTAGTGATGTAACTCTCTTACTGTGCCTAATTAATAAACTAAACTTTATCACTGGTGTGCACATACAGGAAAAACATAGTATACATAGGGTTCAGCCCACTGGGAGCCTTGGAACGTCCCCACAGATCATAGGGGACTATTGCCCTTTAAATCTGAATCATTCTCATATAAACCACTATGGCGCTCAGTTCAGTTATATGATTTCTTAGAAAATAGCTTTAATAATTATCTATAGTTAGGAAGATTTCTAGTAAGATGGTATCAAATCAATGAAAATTATTTCTTAACTCCTCTAGTATTCATATACAGACAGGAATATTCATTCTCTCTCTCTGCTTCAATAAACGTTTAACCATGGGATTAAGGCAGAGGCAATTTTTCTCACATTGGAAAGGTTTAAGAGATAACAGAATGTTTTCACTCTCTTGAAGGCAGCCAAGTGCTGTCGAGTTTCCGAAGCAGTGTTGCTGCACTACGGTTCTCCCCATTTCCCTCGCTGGCTCCAGACCATGCTGGTGGCAGCTGTAATGGGTTCGTATGGCTCCCAAGTGTCTCATGACTGACTTCTTTATAGACTTCAGACTGAACTGTCAGTTCTAAATTTGTAAAGCAGCATGTCCCAGTACACTGAAATTGGGCTAAATTAAAATGGTGATGTATGGGCATCTTTTTGTTCAATGGTTATTAAGACAATCTTGCTAAATCTCCTGAACAGTAGTAGTAACTGAATTCATAAGGGTGGCTGCTGTTTAAAATCTGAGAACCAATGACATAATAATAATAACACTGATCTATAATTTGTTTTCCTCCTTAAGCCAATAGCTATCAATTATTTAGCAACTGCTATATATCGATAATTGTATTTAGTTCATGGCCACCAAACTTGAGTTACTGGATCCAGAGGTAATTAAGAGGTGAGATTATACTGTTGGTTTTAAGTCCCAACAATCAATTTCCATATCCTCAGCTTCCATGTATACTCCTTCTTAGTATCCTGAAGTTTCTTCTCCCTACTCTCCCTTTTTCACAGTATCCCTTGCTCTCACTTTCTCAAAAGAAAAAAGAGAAAAAAGGCCTATTCCTCTATCCATCCATCCATTAAATTAACATGGTATATTGCCTTGGAGTATAAAAACTTCCAGGGTACAAATGGAGAAAAGTTCAAAATACTGACTGGGTAAAACTCTCTTTACTGATTAGCAAGGCAAGATAAAATCACTATAGGTTTTCTAGTCTTTCCTGTTTATATGAATTTTTATTAGTTTTAAAGCATGGCAACTGAAATGGTGGGAAGGTGAAATCAACTATATTATATGGCCAGAGAAAAGGAATGTAATTTTCATATAATGACCTCATCTGTTCAACCCCCTATTATTAAAAAATGTGTTGCTCTTCAAGAGACTGATGAGAGCAAAGCAAAGAATACTCTCAAACATCATTGCTAGGATCTGTCATTAGCTGGAACAATAAGCATTTCTGAACAGCTAATGCAATACAAGTCAGTGACACTGAATCTTTTCAATGTAACTTCAATTTTTTCAAGTTAAACTAGATAAAATTCACAAATGAAATTTATATTTTATGTGCTTTCTTATAGATTCCATTTAGTCAGATTTGACAAGATAGTTAAAATATTTATTTCAATTGAACAATCTCCATCTTATAAAATGTTTATATTTTCTATATGCTAGTAACAAAAATTATATATATTCTGGAATGATTTTTAAATACTTCTCAGAATTATACAGTCTATATTTTATACATAAATTTTGCTACTTTAATAAGTTATAAACTTACATATAACACTGATTTTTTCTAAGTGTACTTATTTGGAGATAGATTTTTATAATATAAAAATTAGATCATATCATATCACCTTAATCTTGACTTCATTATTGGCTATTTTTATAAGATGTATTTATTTGTACCTTATATATTCTTCCTTATTTATAATTTCTATATTCCTCATACATTTTCTTATTGAGGACATTTTATAAAATTTCTCAAAATGTATATTGACACATTTATTTGAATTGGAAAAAAGAAGATATTTTTTCCTGACAGAAAGTCAGTCTGATTTGGCTGATTGGTATGACAGTGATAACTGGCTTTGCTAGTTAGAATATTGGGTAGAAATTTTACAGAAATTGGGTGAAGTAAATAGCACCTGTAGTAAAAGGATTTTTACAAAAAATGTATTGGCAAATGATACTGAAATTAACCATATTTCAATATCCCCAACCACTTCTGAATATATTAAACAAGGGGAATGTGAGTGAGAAAAACATTAAGAAAAACAAAAAACAGGTATCATTAGTCCTTTGGTAAGCATTGGTAAAGTCTTTCTGGTATATGTCCCAGAAAATGAGGGAGTGAATGATTCTAAAGACTGGGAAACAAATTCTTTTGCAAATTAGGTGACTTTGAATTTTTGTTTTAAACAAAATTGAAGAAGTATTTAATCAAATTGTTAGCTGATAGGACATTGAAATATTTTTATCAATAGATAGCCATAACTCTTGGTATATAATTCTGAAGATATTTAAGAATTGAGTAACTTGGTTATAACAAAAATTATATTTCATATTTTTGAGAATAGTTACCTCAATGCTAAACAAAAAACAGAAACAATTTATGCTAAATACTTTTTATTCTAGAAATAAGTAACATGAAGCTACTTTATTTGAAATTTATGAGGCAGTATATAATCAGTTTACATACTATAAAATTTAGATGATTATACCAGCACCTCTAAGGGTTGTGGTGAGGGTTAAATTAATATACGAATGTGCTTATTAGTACTGTATCTGGCACATAGGAAATACAAGTAGTAATTGTTAGCTATTTTCCTTAAAGCAGGCTTGCAAAGGTGAACATTATGATTTCACAATTAAAATTTTTCCCAATAACAAAGTTAGCGTCAGAAAAGGCAGACTGCTTTTCCAAGACCACATAGGACAAAAGTACTACGATTAGAACAGACAATTTGGCATTAGGTGTCTGGTTTCAAATTCTAGGCTCTTTCCATTAAACTACACTGTCTTCATGAACCTGTATTTACCAAGCCCAACTTCAAGCTGAGACCATAAATCCTGCAGTTTTACCCATAAAATTTAAAATGTTGGGAAATGTACAGTGTGAGAAGCTCAACTGTAAAGCAAATTTCCTGGTCTTAAGATGATAAACTTATGTATCTAAATATTAGGAAGATGAACAAATACATAGAAACATATAATAATAATTTAATTTTCTTTTAGATATGAGAAAACTCAGAACTGACTGTCCAAATATAGAATTATAGGGCTATAAACACAAATTAGAGAGAGCAAACATTTAATATAAAGACTAAATATCTTTTTATTTAGCTATTTATCCATTTCTATATTTTCTACAGAGAATAAAGTATCCTCAACCTTCCTCCTATCTTTATCCTCCTTTTTGAAACTTTGTACAACTACTGACTACATAAACAAGAAAAAAAGGATGCTCAGAATGAACAAACGCTGTTTTGGGTGAACAGTTCACTCTCTGAATACTTAGCTCAGACTACAGTTCTCTTAACTTCATGAATTGCAAAAGGAAGTCAGCTATAGAAAATATCTGACGCAGTTCTGAACTAATGATGATTGACCTTTGTAAAATGTTGCTTACTTTGTCAGCACGTTACTCCCTAGAAGTCAAGGAAGTTAACAAAAGGCAAAACATAATTTTAAAGTTTAACTGCTCATAGGTCTCAAAAGCTCAATTTCCATCTTTCTTTTCTTAAAGCTACAGTTATTGGAGCTTTGTTAAATGTTTGCTTACTCCTAACTCTGTGTGTCCCAGGGAAATAATGCAGCAGGAGTCATCTTCTTGAGGGTAGGGGAGACCTTACAATTCAGCAGCAACTTTGGTTAATACAAGGTTACTCTGCCTTTTAGATGTGATTTTTTTTGGAGGAAATTTACATACTACTTAGTACTTCAACGTGAAAGAATTAATTTATTTTTATAGTGAAGAGCAAACTGTCAGACAAAATACTGTAAAGTTGGAACTATGAATTTTATTAGTGTTTTGCCTAGAAGGATAAATAGTTTTCTGTAACTCTGGTAATATATTTATAAATCATCAATGTTTAACATTAGTTAAAAGAGTAATAAACAGCATTCTTCTGTGTTCATTAACACTACTGTTTTAGTAATAACAAATGTCCAGTTTAAATATTCCATATAGTCTATAGATTAGCAGCACAAATATTGATACCAAGCATATCTGAATATATTATTCATGTAAGTTACACAGAACCAAGTTAGAGGCAGAATATAAAATCTTAGGCTACAGGTATCACAAAGTACCACATAGTCCATTATTATTTAATTAATTTGGAATTTGCCTTTAGTAATAGTATAAAGATTTGCTCTGTTTTATGGAACTGGCTGACAAGTATGAGAGTACTAATGTTTATATTACAGATGAAAATCTATTCTTGACATTTATTAACCATGAATCACACTCATCTTACATAACGAAATTTATAAGGCTTCATGGAATAAATGTACTGAAAAGTTAAAAAAAATCTATAAATGTTAAGCTACAGAAGAGAAGGAAAAAGAAAAATATAATTAAAACTATACTAGAAACACCTAATTTATGGTTGAATATACAAAATACAGTTATACTACTTTTAAGTACAGTATTTTGAGGAAATGTTTTAATAATTTGGAATTCATTTTTGAAGTTTACATGCTAATAGTTCTAGCTGACTTAGGGGACACAATAAAAAGTGGCTGGTATTATCATACATAAGATCCGATTTAAATTTTCCACTTACTCTTTTGCTTCTTAAATCTGATTTGAATCCATTACAGAGGAATAGCCTTAAGTTTCAGGGAGTATGTACTTTTAGTCACCTAGAAGCAAATTTCTTTGTTTACTACAATTCAAGTTATTTGGCCTTTTTCAATCACAGAAATTACAAGAAAAAATTGATTCTCTTGTTTGCTGTGACATGTTCACTCAAATATCAATATTCATGATTCTCATCTGGTTTACAGATAACCCATGATATGTGCTTATTCTTTTTTCTTCTGCCTTCTGTCCTGTGGGCAATTCAAAGCAGATCCTGGTAACTAGTAATGAAACTCAAAATAGTTATATGTGCATTTCTATAACTTTGGTCAAAAATTTGACCAGAGTTAAAATTGTCATCCAAACAATTATATTTTGGATTATCTGTAGATTATACTTGTTATCCTTACAGGATGGAAAATATGCTATATTACATAAATCTGTAAATTTACATTGTATTTAAAGAATATTTACTTTTAACTTTTTATGTAGTGCCCCATATGCCTAAGTAATGAAACATTTAAGGAGGGCAAGATAAAAGAGGAGAAAATAGACTAAATTCAGGACTCACAAATGCAAAAACCAGTGACACCCAAGATCTCCTTCAAAGACTATAGTACAAAGGAAAATGGCAAGAGAGTACCTGTACATCCTGCTTCATCTGCCTGAGCTTCAGGCCCCAGGATTTCTTGCCCTTCTTTTCCTGCTGAAATCAAAGAACATGGGATTAAAATAGTTCTGTAATGTTCCTAACACCAAGAAAAGATAAGTGTTTTAGGTGATGTATATCCCAATTACCCCAATTTGGTCATTAAATAAAATGACCAAATTTTTGTAGTCATGTATCAAAATATCACATGTACCCCTAAAATATGTACAATTATTATATATCCATAAAAATTAATAAAATAAAAAAATAGTTCCAGGAAAAAATAAGGAATTTAGTAACAGAGAAGGAGGTGATGGATGCTGAACAACATACCACACTATATATCAGTGCTTTGATAATCTCAACACTGAGGTATGTCTAGATAATAATAATATTAATTTTAAAAACCTACTCATAGTTAGAAGGCTTTATTTCTAGTGTTTCCTTTAAATAGTATTTCTAAAACATGAACTTGAATTCCCTAATGACAGAGACTCATATCTTTAGTATTAAATTGAATGATAAAAATTGAAATTTAGGAAATTTATGGGTTACCTCTAACTTTCAGCCAATTTTGTGGTATAATATAGGCACATTGCCAATGAAAGGAATTTGTGATTTTGGCAAAGATGTGTTGTTCTGTCAAAGTTTAAACAGAAGTCTAAAATTAGAGGACACAAAGTTTAAAAATAAGTTTTTAAAAAATGATAAAATCATATTATAACAAAAGAAAACTGCAGACCAGTATCCCTGATACACATAGATACAAAAGATTCCAAACATGTCAGGAAATCAAATCCAGCAATGTATAAAGCTATAACATATCATGACCAAGTGAGGTTTATCAGGAAATACAGAGTAAGTTCACCATGTGAAAAACAATATAATTAAACATATTAAGGGACTAAAAACAGAAAAAGCAATAATCTCATTAAATGCAGAGAATGACAATTCATTATAAAAACTCTAAATGAACTGGTATAATAAGAGAAATTCTTCAGCCTGATAAAGGGTATCTATAAAAAATACAGCTCCGATTACATGTAATAGGGAATGCCTTTCCCCCTAAGATCGCAAATAAGGAGAATGTCTGCTTTCCCCACTCCTAGTCAACATTGTTCTGGAGGTCCTAAATTCCTGATTTTTTTCTGGTATCCATCTCTCCTCCACCAGTTAACCCGCTTCAGAAGAAACTGATCCTACCATAACCCACAGGGATGGACTTGTTAGCTTAAGAGATTCAGAAGATTTCATCCTTCTAGCTTCAGTAGCTGTTTCTGAGGTAGATATATGACTTACACATAATAATTAGGATGAATTTCAGAGATCTTATTTAATACTCTGTAAGACTAGCTCCCTCTTTTCTTTTGGATAATGGTGTATGTGATATGAAGCCTTGAAGTGCTGCAGTCATTTGGTTATCATGAGGGAAAGGAGTTTTTTTGCAAATGTGAAACATGACTATATAGTGAAGAAAAGAAAAGAAATGAGATTCTTTACTTACTGAAAGGATGGCCTTGCTAATCAACTCTAACAGAGAAAAATAAACTATCTAACTTGCTATCTCTAAAATTAACCGCAGGGACCTTAACTCACTGTCATTAACATTAATCAAATGGGTCTTAACTCACTGTCTTTGAAAATTAACCACCCACTGAGATTGTTTTTACAATCTTTGAAAAGAGCTGAGCAGAGAGAAAGGAAGTGTAAACTCTCCTCCTCTATATTCCCTAGACCAGTCTGGCCAGAACTCATTTCAGAGAAACTGATAAGATAGTCTCCAGGAGAAGAAAAAAGGGAAAAACGAACACTGTAACATCTTACAGCTGTCTCCTGCTAATCAGTCTACAGCAATAATTTTCCCTTTACCCCTTTATAATCCCCAATAAAAAGCGCAAGCCACTGGGCCTCAGAGCCAGGACTCCTCCTTTCTTTCACTTGTGTGCTGTGCCCTTTTCCTTTTTTCTCTTGGGAAAAGTAAAAGAAACTTCTCATTTCTTTTTATCCTTAAAAAAAAGTTCCATGTGTCGCAAACACTTTAACTTCTAGAAATCTGAAAAGTGACTTTTAGTACAGATTATATTGAATTTGGATTTTTTTCCCTTTATAAATATGGTAATGTGTCCTTGAAAAGTAAAGTTTTTAAAATAAATTAAGTTGGTAGTTTTATCAAGTTCACAAAGATATCTTAAAGAAGCAAAATCAGTGTAGATTTAGATATTCTGGAATTATCCATATTTTAGGATTATAAACAAACTCAAATTTTAGTGGTATTTTAGGAAAATAATTGTGCCGATCGGTGCTAAGATTATTTTTTCACTTCTTCTCCAAAGCACAAATTTCTATGTTCTAGGCACTGTGCTTTATAACTTATTTCTTTTAACTTTCATAACAACCTATTTTATAAATAGGTAAACCTTAGGCTTGTAGAAGTTAGATAATCTCATAAACACAGCTCTTAGGTGGTAGAAGTGGAATCTGAATGCAGGTCTCTTTGGCTCCAAAGCCCATTTTCCACTGTACATTTGCTTGCCTAACCAGAGTACCAGAAAACTCAAAAAAGCTAGAACAAATGTCATTGTGCCCAAAGTAAACACCTAAGGTACTACACTTTTTCTTTCACTCTTCATTATTCTAACCACTGATAAGTAGTAATAAACAATATAGTGGTACTGAAAACATTTTTAGATGTTTATTATTCTTCTTTGCTACCTCTATGTTTATAGTATTCTATATAGATTAGCTTCAGAGTAAATATTTTGTATTATAAATAAATGCATACTTCTTGGCAAGCAAAAAGCATATGTTTTATATATTCAGGTACATTTTATTTATTATAAAGTCTATTAAGAACATGTGCATATATGAAAGGCATAAAGGAGTTTAAAACTGATTTTTCTAACTAGTAGCAGAGTATATGTCATAATTATGGTCAGAATCCTTAGTCATACTAAAACATGGTGTAGTTATCTGCACCCAAATCAAATCCCACTGAATATGTCATTCAAAAGTCTCGATTTAGATTTCCCTTAGGTTTGATTGTTAAATTGAAAAACAGAGCACTAATCAAGTAAAATCTGTGCATCACTATTAACGTATGTATTTCTTTTAAGTGCCTTGGATTATAGGGTAGATTTATTCAGCAGGTTTTCTTTACTTATTAATTTTTATACTAGTACTTAAAGATGATCACTATATTTAAAAAATTAAAATATGAATAGATATCTTTAGATCAACATAAAAAGTACTGTCTAAAGTAGATAATGATGAGATTAACTTCTACTGAAGTCTCATTTTATACTATCAGCAAAATGACAATTTAAAAATTCCTAGTAAAGTGTTTACAATGCTTGTAGGATAAAACCAGTGTTTGCTAAATGTCTATAAACCTCTAACACTGCCCTTTATTCCTTCTCCAATGCACCTCCTAAACTAAAAAAATAGTAAGCCAATTGGGTAATTATATGATGATAATATAATTACTGATTATTGTGTATCTATGCCCTTTATTCTCCTCAAATGAAAAGCAAAACAGAGTTAAAGATGGAGTTTGACATTGATATGAAAGGTTAAAATGACATTTTTGAACATTAATAACTTTTCTACTTATAATTACTATTATAGCTAATTAAAAACTGAAATTTAATTAAATGATTTATTCATTTCTTCATTCCTTCACCTTTGCTTGGGATAAAATCTAGGCTCTTTAGATAAGCATTTAACATACTTCAGAATCTGCTCCCAGATTTATTTCCCACAATTTAAAAACTAGAAGTCTCCATTCTTTCCTTCATTATTGGGGCTGACTTTTGGTTGAACAACTAAAACCATGTTGCCTAATTAAAACGGAAAATATCCTAACTCTGGCCTGTAACAGGAACACACTTCTTTCACTGCAGAAAGTGCTGCCCAGGAATAGGCTCCTTGCTGCTCATCCACGGACGAGCATGAGGGTGTTCGCGAAGGGGCTGTGCTAAACATTTTCAAGCAGCAGTCTCCCTCATGTGTTCTATCTTACTTCTAGTTTAGGAAATGTAAGGGAAGTAAGTAAAATATACTTGTACATAATATTTTTTTCCTATAAGACTTAATAATGCCACCACATTATGAATGGTTAACCTAAATTCAATTTTAAAAAGAACACTAGAATGCTCCTAAGGTTTCTGCTATTAGTATAAATTCCAAAACAAATACCTAAATGAGTAAATGCCTGAGTAATAAGACTTTGTTTTTTCAAACAATGGCAAAAGATAGCTTGAAAAATAAGTCATGAAATACTACTCAGCAATAAGAAGGACCAAACTGTTGATACATGCAACAACTCAGATGAATCTCTAAGAAATTATGGAGAACAAAAAAGCCAATCCAAAAAGTTACATACCTATGATTTCATTCATGTAACATTCTTCAATAACAAAATTATAAAAATGGAGATTAGTGGTAGCCAGGGGTTAGAAATGGGACAGAGAGGAGTGAGAGAGGTGGGTGTATAAAAGGAAACTAGGGGGCATTGTAGTGCTAGAATTGCTCTGTATCCTGACTATATCAATGTCAGTACTCTGGTTGTGATATTCTACTATAGTTTTGCAAGATATTATCATTGGGGAAAACTGGGCAAAGGGCACACAGGATCTCTCTGTATTATTTGTGAATTATTTGTAATCTATAATTATCTCAAAATAAAGTTTAATTAAAAAATAAGTCAAAGGCAAATATTACAAATTTAGATCAAAAGAGCTTATGGCTTTTTCATTTTAGCTATAAGATAAAATTCCTAGTAAGTAAAAACACGGATGGCAAATGCAATTCACTTTATTTAAAAATCCAGAAGACTTATTATCAATTGTTGGATAGCATAGCTCAAAGTAGAGGAATGATTATGTAGCAAATGTGCTAAATTCTAAAGCATGCATTTTTGAAACTCATACCAATGTGTTTCTAATAATTTCAAATGTATTCATTGGAATATTTTCTAGCAACCTCTAATACAGCACAGTAAGTGGCTAACTGAATCAGATTTTCCTTTCCTGATTTTTTCTCCTTCTCTTTAACACATATTCACATATGCCATGGACACTTATACCCGTACAGATGCTCCTTGACTTACAATGGTTATGTCTTGACAAACCTTTTGTAAATGAAAAATATCATAAGTTAAATACATTTAATAAGCCTAATCTACAGAGACCAATAGCTTAGCCTAGCCTACCAAAAATGTGCTCAGAACACTTACATTAGTCTACAGTTGGGCAAAATCATCTAATACAAAGCCTATTTTATAATAAAGTATTGAATATCTCATGCAATTTATTGAATGCTGTACTGAAAATTAAGAAACAAATGGTTGTATGCATCCTTGAAGTACAGTTTCTATGGAATGCATATTGTTTTTTTGCACCATTGTAAAGTTGTAATTTGAACCTTATGTCATAAGTTGTGGACCTTTTGTATACCTTTTCTCAAATTGTACCCACTGCCTAGAAAGCTGTTACCCATTCCAACTGAGTAACTTCTACTAATCTGATTTTTAAAGATCAGTTCACATATCTCTCATTCTGAAGTTTTCCCTAGGCCTGCTCTCTGCCATTCTCACCCTAAAGTCCCTGCTAAAGGATAACTACTCATACTGAATTCAATCTTAAAAGTGTTCAATCTTTAATTACGGATGAAATGTTTCACTGTGTGCTTTTCTAGATAGCTTCATTCCCCCTCTTGTATTCTCTAGTTGATAATATATATGGAAATATTTGTGTAACTGTACAGAGAAATCATAGTAAATATAATTCCCAATCTCCATGAATACCTATTAACTTAGACAAAGATAAAAAAATATACGTGAGGTCAGATTCAGTTAAGATGGAGAAAGTCCAAACCATCCTGTGTCTGCTACTGAGTGCAGCTAATAAAACCTGGGCAGAATGCATGGAACAGCTATTTGAAGACTCTGAAAGGTAAGTTTTAGCAGGCAGACTGGAGAAGATGACAGGGCAAGAGTTCAAAGTACACAGGGTGATAGTCCAGTATTCCCTGGCCTGGATCCAAGGCAGCCTAAAACCTGGAAGTGGGCACTGGGGCAAGGCAGAGAGAGCTCTAGGAGAAGCCCTCTAGTTTAGGCTCAAGGAGCAGGAAAGGTCTCGAAGAAGTGAGAAATATCCATTTTTTTTCCTTTTATTCCCTTGCCCCCAGGCTCCAGCTCGTTCCAAGTAGTGGTAGAAGCAAGGGTGACAGCTGGGAGACCTGAATGTACCTAAAACTCTGAGGGAGGGCACTCCTCCTCTCCAGCAGGAGGAGCTGTGGCCCCAAGGGTGTGGTACAAACTTCAACTGAGTTCTTTCTCTCCTTGTCTTCTTGTAGCTCTTCTTCCTATAGGCATAGTTACAGGAAGTGTGTGGCAAAGTGGAGTAAATAAAGTCCCCTAATTTTGGCTAGAGGATTGAAAAGCAGAGTCCCTGAGAACTGAAAGTACTGAGGAGATCATGAAAGGGAGAAACTCAACAAAGTGACCCCATAAAGTTGTTTATACACTCCTGGGTTTATGCCCAAACTTTTCATGTATGAATGTGATCACAGACTTCGGGAACCTAAGTATGGGATAGATAACTGCCCAGGTCCCAGATTAGCCACTGGGTTGTACACAAAGGACAGATCTGGTTAGCATTTCAAAGGCTCTGAAAACTGAACCAATTATAGAACCACAACATACAGAAAGTTGGTTGCAGCTTATAGCATGAATATAACTGGATAAGTTGTCTGCTAAACCAAAAATACCAAAATTCTTTATAGGATTTAAATAAGACCAAGAGTCTCATAAATGTCAAAATGTCCAGAATACAATCCCAAGTTACTTAGTGTATGAAGAATCACACAAAGACTTGCATAGCAAAAGATGATCAAAAGATGGCAACATTGAGAAGATAAAGCTCTTGGAATTATCAGACAAAGACTTTAAGGCAGCTATTATAAAAGTTCTCCAAGAAGCAAGGGTAAACACTGTTGAAAAGAATGGCAGATAGAATGTCTCAGCAAATTCACAGAAAATAGTATATAAATAAAAATTAAGGGAAATTTTAGAACTAAAAATACAGTAACAAAAAACAATTAAGAATCACTAGATGGGCTTAATAGCAAAACAGAGATGAAAGAGCATATAGATTAGTGAACTGCACAGTAAATAAGTAGAAATTATTCAATTTTAATAAAGTAGAGTAAAAGATTTTTTTTTTTTAAAAAAAACTGTCTCAGGAATGTATGAGACAACAATAAAATATCTAGTTTTCATGTCATTGGTGTCCCAGAAGAAAGACTATGGTACAGAAAAAAATATTTAAAGAAATAATATCTAAAAACTCCCCAAATTTAGAAAAAGACATAAACCAATAGATTCAGGAAGTTCACTTAATCTCAAACAGATAAACCCTCAAAAATCTAGACTCAAATCATGAATCAAACTGAAAACTGAAGTTTAAAAATATCTTAAAAAGAGCCAGAGAAAATGATATATGAGGGAACAATGATTTAAAAGACTGCAGATTTATCATCAGAAATCATGGATTCTGTAGGAAAATAGAACATGTTTGAAGTGATAAAATGAAAAACCTGGCAGTTCAAAATTCTATATCCAGTGAAAATATTCTTCAGGAATGAAGGTAAAATAAAGACATTCTCAGATGAAGGAAAACTAATAGAGTTTATTTCCAGCAGACTTGTTCTATGATAAAAGAATTGCTAAAAGAAGATTATCATAAATAAGGTGAAATGATATCAGAGGAACACTTAAAATGTCAGGAATGAAAGAAGAAGAGGAGAAATCATGTAGTACATATGAAAACTACAAAATAAAGGAGGCAGGATTATGGGACCTATATGAAGGCAAGATTTATACATGCTACTTGGAATGGTAAAATACTGATTCTAAGTAGACTGTGAAAAGTTAAGACAGTACATTCTAATCCAAAGAACGACAATTAAAAACTACCTATAAAAAGGCATAGTCAAAAATGAAATAAATTAAAATGAAATACTAAAAAATAGTCAAATGATCCAAAAGAAGGCAGGAAAGGAGGAACAGAATGAAAAAACAGAAGAAACAAACTGAAAACAAATAATAAAATGGTAAACCTAAATCCAAACATCAAAAATTTCATTAAGTGTAAATGGTCTAAACAAGCCAATTCAGAGATAGAGCTTGTCAGAATAAATAAAAAAATAAAAACAAGCTCTATCTATATGTTATCTATAAAAATTAAATATGATATAGTTTAAAAATAAAAGGATGAAAAATTATATTATATCATGCAAATACCAACCAAAAGAAAGCTAGAGTAATAACATTAATATCAAAGTAGACTTGAGACCTGAGAAAATTATCAGAGATAAAGAGAAACATCATATAATGATTAGAGGGGTCAATTCACCAAGAAAGCATAATTTAAAATGTGCATGCATCAAACAACAGAGGTTTAAAACAGGTGAAGCAAAAATGGACAGGATAGAGAGACAAATCCACAATATAATTGTAGATTTCAATATTCTTTTTGCATTAACTGACAGAAAAAGTAGGCAAAAAAATCAGCAAGGATACAGAAGAACTAGGCAACACTAACAACTAGATCCAACAACTGACATTCATAGAACATTCCACCCAACAACAGTAGAATTCACACTCTTTTCACATTCATGAAGACACATCATATCCAGGATCACAAAACAAAAACTTCACAAATTTTAAAGAACTGAACTCATACAAAGTATGTTCTTTGACCATAATGACTAGATGTCAATAGAAAGATAAGAAAATCTCCAAACAGGTGGAAATGAATTAACACACTTGCAAATAATCCATGGATGAAAGAGGAAAAAAATGACAAAACATATCAAAATTTGTGAGATGTCCCTAAAGTAGTGCTTAGAGGGAAACATACAGCATTAAATGCTTATGTTATAAAAGAAGGTCTCAAATCAAAATTCTAAGCTGTGCTAAAAAATAGGAAAAGAGGAGCAAAATAAACTCAGAGCTAGCAGAAGGAAGTAAGAAAGATCAGAAATGAATAAAATTAAAAACAAAAAAATAAAGAAAACCAAGAAAACAAAAGGCTGGTTCTTTGAAAAGATCAATGCAATGGACAAACCACTAGTAAGACTGATAAGCATAAAAGAAGGAAGCCACAAATTACTAATACCAAGAATGAAAAGGGACTATTACTACAGAACCAGCATATATTAAATGAGTAATAAAGGAATACTCTGAATAACTGTAAGAAATTTGAAAACTTTGAAATAAACTAATTCCTTGAAAACCAGAAACTACTAAAACTCACCTAAGCTGAAATGGATAACCTGAATATTCCTTTAACTATTTAAAAATAGAATTTTAGTTAAAAACTTTCCCCCCAAAACAAAACTTCAGGCCCAGATAGTATCATTTGCAAATATTATCACACATTTAAAGGAAGAAATGACACCAAATTTAAAGAATCTTTTCAAGAAAAATGAACAAGGAACAAATACTTTCCAATTCACTTTATGAGGCCAGGATAACTCTGATACCAAAAACATACAGCAGTACCAAAAAAAAAAAAAAGAAATAAAAATAAAAACTACAGACCAATATTCCTTGTAAGCATTTACACAAAAATCTCCAACAAAATATTAGCAATATACAAAAATGACCAAGTAAGTCTTTCCAGGGAATCAAGGCTGGTTCAATATTTTACAATTCATTACTTCATTTCACCATATTAACAGACTATATGATCATTTAGTAACATCATATATCATTTCAATTGATGAAGAAAAAACATTTGAAAAATTCGACTTCTATTCATGATGAAAACTTTCAGCAAACTAGGAATAGAAAGGAACTTATTCAATTTAATAAAGAGCATCTACAACAAACTACAGTTAACATTATACTTAAAGGTGAAAGACTAAATGTTTTCCCCCTAAGATTGGGAAAAAGGCAAGAATGTCCACTATCATTATTCTTGATTATGTTACAATAAGTCAATAAAAAATAAAAGGTATACACATTAATGAGGAAGAAATAAAATGTAGACAGGATTGTCTACGTAGAAAATTCCAATGGGTCTACAAAAAAACTCCTAGAACTAATAAGTGAATTTATCGAGTCCACAGGATATCAAGACAACACATGGAAATCAAGCAATCATGCTACTATATACTAGCAATGAACAATTGGAAACTAAATTAAAAAGAAAAAACCTCAAGCCATTCAGAATAGTTCTTCTCTCAAAAAAAAAAATAATACGTAGGTGTAAATCTAACAAAATGTGTACGTGATCAGTATTCTGAAACTATAAAAACTCTGATGTAAGAAATCAAGGAAGACCTAAATAAATACGGAGACATTCTATGTTCATGAATTGGAAGACTCCTCAACATAATAAATATGTGAGTTCTCCCCAAATTGATCTATAACTTTAACACAATTCAAATCAAAATATGGCAGGATTATTTTCAATAGTGATAAGATTATTCTAAAATTTATATGAAAAGGCAAAGGAACTACAATAATCAAAATAATTTTGAAAAAGAAAAAGTTGCAGAAATAATATTTCCCAATTTTAAGACTTAGTATAAAGCTACAGTTACTAGAATTATGTGGTTTTGGCAAAAAGAGAGATATATAGACCAACAGAAGAGAACAAAGTCCAGAAAAAGACCTATACAAATATGAAAAATTAATTTCCAACAAAAAGGCTAAAGCAATTCAATAGAGAAAGGATAGCCTTTTCAATAAACAGTATTAGAACCAGAAATCCATATTAAAAATAATAAACTTCCCCTCAACCTCTTATCTTATTTAAAAAATTAACTCAAAATGGATCACAGACCAAAAAAGGGTTGAAAGCAAAGGAGAAAATCCTGATGATCTGGAGGTAAGCAAAGAGTTCTTAGACATGACACCAAAAGAATGATCCATAAAAGGAAAAACTGACAAACTAGCCTTCAAAGTTAAAAATTTTGCTCTCTAAAAGACCAGGATAAGTGAATGAAAAGACAAACTACCACAGTTTTTACTACAAGTATAAAGAACTCTCAAAACTTACTAGTAATAAAACACATACCTCAATTGGAAAATACAGAAAAGGTGTACATAAGCAGACACTTCACTGAAGAGGACATACAGATGACACATAAGCACATGCAAAGATGTTCAACTTCACTGGCCATTAGGGGAATGCAAATGAAAACCAAACATATTATGAAAACATGTCTATTGGAATGGCCAAAGTAAAAAATACTGATAAAGTCAGATGTTTGTTGAGGGGATATGGAGAAAGTGGATTATCTTTCATGTATTACTAGTGGGATAGTATAACCACTCTGGAAAAGTTTGGCAGTTTCTTAAAACAGTAAATATATACTTGACAAATGATGCAATAATTCCACTTCTAGGTATTTACTCTAGAGAAATGAAATCTTAATGTCACCAGCCCCCTAAACCTCTATACTAATGTTTGCAGTACCTTTATTCATAATCTCTATAAACTGGAAAAACAATGGATTAATGAACTGTGGTTCATCTATACAATGAAGTACTACTCATCAATAAAAAGGATCAAACTATTGATATTAATACATGTAACAACTTGAATCTCAAAGGCATGCTGAGTGAAATATAAAATGTTTCACCCTGTATGATTTCATTTTTATGACATTCTCAAGAAGACGAAACTATAGCAACAGAGAATAGATCATGGTTGCCAGGGTTTACAGTGGAAGGAAGATGTGACCAAAGAGGGGTGGTAAAAAGAGTTCTTTGGTGATAGACTATTCTGTGCCTTGAATGTGCTTGTGCTACATGAATGTGTGTGTGTCTATAATAAAACATTAACAAAACATAAAAGATTAACAAAAATAGCCAATTTTACTGTAGGTTAATTAAAAAGATTCCTGAGTTCTTAATAATTTATTTTTATAATTAAAGGTGCTATATTCTGTAAGTGGAAGTCTAAAAAGATTAATAAGAATGTTTGTGGATTTTTAAAACTATTTTGATTGTTTAGCTTCAGTTACTTGACAAACCAATTCATATTAATACACAATGTTTTTGTATTTAATCAATTGATAAAGTAAAATGGAAATCAGATCCAGAAATCTTGTGAACACTTTTACTTTAGGAAAAGAAAAAAAAAATAAGGAAGCAGTATATAAGAGCAAAGTCTTTAGAGTCAAATAAGCCTGGTTAAGACCCTGGCTCTATTGGGTCCATGAGTCACTTTTGGAAATATAATCCCTCTAGTCCTTAGTTTCCGCATCTATAAAATTAGGACATCAACTAATAGGGTTGTTGCGAGGATTGAATGAGAAAGTACATAAAGTGTTTAGCCCAATGCCTGGCAGATAGCAAATGTTCAATAAGTAATGACTATTATTAGGGATTCTATGAAGATTTACAAATTCTTTTGAGACGCTTAAAATTATCTTTATTACATAACATTCATTTTCAATCATCCACATACCTTCATTATCATTCCTTTTCTCTCCTAGCCAGAAAGGAAAAAAAAATCATTTATCTAAACACTAAGAATAAATAACTTGCCTATATACAGTACGGGCCTGCTAAGTATTTTTACCCTTAATTAGTTGAGCCAAATATCCAAAGTCCTAAATCATCTGTGTGACTTATGTTAGAACAGAGGCCAATGGCATAGCTTCCAGACTTAGACCATCTGGTTTAAATTTCAGATGACACTCTCTCACTAGTAGTGACTCTGGTAAATTACCTAATGTCTTTTGTACCTCTCTTTCCTCATCTATAAAATGGGGCTAAGTAACTCGCCTCATTACAGTATTATGAGGATTTTTTAATATATGCAAAACACAATTTAAAATATTACTGGGCACACAAAGTGCTCAGTAAAAGTTGGTTATGATTAATATTAGTCAGTGGTTTGTGGATTTGGGTAATTTTTTTTTTTATAAAAGTGACTGTAGTCTGCAGAATAAAGGCTCCCCAAAGATGTCTACATCCTAATCCTCCGACTCCGTGGCGAAATGGACTTTGCAGATGTGATTATGGTTATATACCTTGAGATAAGGAGATTACCCTAGATTATTTGGGTGGACCAATTAATCATATGATCTCTTATAAGTGGAAGAAAAGGAGGCAGAAGTGGAGAGATGAGATGGAAGAAGTAGGAGAGAACTGAGCAAGAGAGGGACTTGACCTGCCTTGCTAGCTTTCAGATGGATAAAAGGGGGCATGAGCCAAGGAATGCAGGTCCTCTGTAGAGTGGGGAATGCCCCTCCATCAGCAAGGCAACTGGGTCCTTGTACAACTAAAAGGATCTAACTCTTCCAATACCCAAACGAGAAAGGAAACTTCTCACAAACTTATAGAAAGGAATGCGACACTTAGATTTTAATTGACCTTTAACGGACTTATCCTACAAAGCTAAAGGACAATAAATTTGTGTTTAAACCATGAAGTGTTGGTAACTTGTTATGGCAGTAATAGAAAACTAATACAAGTGGTTAAATATTTTTAGAGCAGGGAGAAGAATGAGGATAACAGCTAGCTACGGAGAAGATTGCTAAGTAGAGTTAAATATTGTTTCCTTTTTGCTGTTTTGGTTGTGTCAGATACTATGAATCTGAAAATCACAGTAATCTAGTAATTACTAGATCCTACCCTTGCTGGAGGCCATGGGAAATTCAAAAGAAATATATTACATAATAATTGCTCTTAAGATGTTTCCATATGGATGGGCAATAACACTGACAAAATTACCTCTGTATTGCTCTATATATGTATTTCATGTATAGATATTATATTCAATATATATATTTATTTCATTATACCTATAATAAAAAAATAGCATGCTTTGGAATCAAATAGACTTGACTTTGAATCTGGCTTTCCATTTATTTAATATGTCATCTTGGCAAGATATTTAATCTTTTTCAACCTCACTTTCCTTATTTAAAAAATAGAGCCAATGCCTATCTCAAAGAGCTATTGCATAAGAATGAAAAGAAATAATGTATGGGAAAGCAATTAGCATTAGGCCTGTAGATGTACTCTCATTATTATTTCTCTTATAAAATATATAAAAGTTGGGAATACAACTGAATGTTCCTTTATTATGTCAGGCTTCCCAGTCCTATAGTGTTTTAGAAAAGAGGTATGTTTCTCAAAACCCAAACCAGACCTGAACAGAAAAGTCCTAACGAAAGGCAGAGCTAGCCCGATTTACCCTTGCCCCCAAAGTCCCTTGAGACCAGCTCTGGAATGGTGGGGAAGTAAGCTGGCACCTACAATGTTGAGGGAGACCAAGAGGAGTATAAAAAACTTGCTTCTGGGGCTTGATATGAGACATTCTATCAGGCAAAGAAATGGAACAAAAGCCAGAGATCTAGGAATGATCCTCTGACATGCTATGCATTTTGTGAGCTGAATTATTATGTTTCAATATTTCTTCCATTACTGTTTACTAATTTTTTTTTTAATTTCCAACGTTTTTCATGTATACTAATGAAACCCAGGAAAGGGTTTTTGCTTTATTTTGATCAGGATTTTTTTAAAAATTTCAATTTGAAAAATTTTAGACTTAACAGAAAAGTTCTAAAAATAGTACAGAAAAAATAGTACAGAGTTCCTGTATACCCTTCAACCAGCATCCCCTAAAAAGAACATGACACAATCAGAGCACTATATGAAAATATAAAACTAACATTAATAAAACACTATCGGTTGAAGGCTTATTTGACTTTTACCAGTTTTCCCACTTTTTTCTTTTTCCTGGCTCAGAACCCAATTTAGTACCCTACATTGCATTTAGCTGTCATGTCTCTATACCCTCCTCCAAAATTTAACAATCTGATCTGTTTGTCTTTGACAAGTTGCTTTAGTCTTTCTTTGTATTTTTATGGCATTGACATTGATACTTTTGATGAGTACTGGGCAATTATTTTAGAGTATGCTCCTCAATTTGTAGGTTTTCTAATGATTAGATCAAGGATCCGTATGTCGAGCAGGAATACCACTGCAGTGATGTGCCCCTGTCAATGTATCACACCAGTGGTTGTCATATCCTATTGCTGGTGATGTTAATTTAACCTTGATCACCTGGTTAAGGTGGTGAATGCCAGCTTTCTTCACACTACTCATGATGTCTTTGTAATTAGTAATTATCTTGTGGGAAAATACTTCGAGATTATGCAAATATAATTATTTTTTACTCATTATACTTTCACCCACTAATTTTAGCATCTATTGATAGTTCTTGTCTGCAACAATTTATAACCATGGTGTTTGCCTAATGGTGATTTTCCATTTCTCTAATTACTTATTAATTCTACAATAAGGAAGAGCTGTCCCTTCTCTCCCAGATATTTATTTAAGTATTTATAGCAATATGGATGCATGGATATTTGTTATATTCTATGGATTATAATACAATGCTATCATTATTTATTTTGCTGCTAAATTTGTTCCAGATTTGGCCATTGGGAAGTCCTTCAAGTTGGCTCCTGTGCCCTTTTGACATGCTCTCATCATCACTTATTTATTACTTATTTACACTTACTGTTCCAGGCTCATCTTATATTTTCTTTTTTTAAATTATTTCAGGATATTATGGGGCTACAGACATTTTGGTTATAAGTAATGCCTTTGCCTCGCCCAAGCCAGGGCTAGAGGCGTGCCCTCCCCCATACAGTGTGCACCACATCCACTAGCTGTGAGTTTACTCACTCCCACCACCCACCTGCCGACACCTAGTGAATATTACTACCATGAGAGCACCTTAGTGTTGATCAGTACCAAATTGATGGCGAGTACATGCGGCGCTTATTTTTCCATTCTTGTGATATCTCACTTCGAAGCATGGGCTCAAGCTCTATCCAGGATAATATAAGAGGTGCTAGATCACCATTGTTTTTTGTAACTGAGTAGTATTCCATAGTATATGTATACCACATTTTATTAATCCACTCGTGTGTTGATGGGCACTTGGGTTGTTTCCACATCTTTGCAATTGTGAATTGTGCTGCCATAAACATTTGAGGGCAGATGTCTTTATTACAGACTGTCTTTTTTTCCTTTGGGTAGATGCCTAGTAGTGGGATTGCTGGGTCAAATAGTATTTCTATTTTTAGCTCTTTGAGGTATCTCCAAATTACTTTCCACAGGGGTTGTACTAATTTGGAGTCTCACCAGCAGTGTAACAGTGTTCCTATCTCTCCGTATCAACACTGGCATTTGTTTTGGGACTTTTTGATAAGGGCCATTCTCACTAGAGTTAGGTGATACCTCACTGTGGCCATACCATCCTGAACATGCCCGATCTCGTCTGATGTCATCTTATATTTTCTCTGCCCCAGCTCTGGAATCAGCCATTTCTCCAAGGAGCCTTGGTACCTTTTATTAGATAATGGTATTTGAATCCCAGACCTGGGCACTAGGTATGTTCACTGCTTCTGAGTGTCACTGCTTCCATGACTTCTCAGTAGACAGAGCTAGTAAATATATGTATGTACACTAACACCTCCATATACCCCATATATTTTTGTATGTATTTTTATATATAATAAGAACCATGAGTTCATACTCATATCTCCAATTCCAACTGCACACCACAGGGTTGACTCTAGCCTTCTCCCTTTCCCTTATTTGAAACTTCTTTCTCTGACAGTGAGAATCTTGAGTCTCATTATCTTCAATATAGTTACTTGTTTGTTCAATCCTAGTACACTCATAGTTTTAGAATAACCACAATCTGGCTGGGCATGGTGGCTCACATCTGTAATCCTAGCACTTTGGGAGGCCAAGATGGGAGGATTGCTTGAGGGCAGGAATATAGCTTGAAGCTGGAGTTTGAGGCCAGCCTAAGCAAAAAAATTAGACCTCGTCTCTACAAAAAAATAGAAAAATTAACTGGGCATAGTGGTGCGCACCTGTAGTCCCAGCTACTCAGGAGGCTGAGGCAGGAGGGTTGCTTGAGCCTAGGAGTTCCAGGATGCAGTAAGCTATGATGATGCCACTGCACTCTAGCTTGGGCGACAGAGCGAGACACCCTATCTCAAAAAACAAACAAACAAAAACCCCAAAACCCAAAGCTCTGTGAGAAACAAATTTATTAACTAGAAGAAAAGTGGGAAAAGGTTAGCAACCATGGAGGGAAAGGTGACACTTCTCTCTCTGAGTATATCTTTTTGTATAGCTTACCTGTATAACCATGGCAGTGTTTCCCATACACACACATAAATAAATCACCCAGTACACAGGGAAAATTAAGAACAAAATACAACCAGTAACAAATGAAACTGACTATTGCAGATGAGATGGGGAAGAAAAGAAATAAGTGAAGTAACTTTGGAAAACGATATTTTGACTATATACAATAAAGCTAATGTGTATACTGTACTCTAGGTACAGTATACACATTACAGTATACACACTGTACTCTAGGTAGAAAATCTGTTTGACTGGATTTTTAGAGGGCAGGGTGTATAAGTGAGGTTCAGCACTGTGGAAAAGCCCAAACTCCTTCATTAGTGCCACCTCTGAATACTTACTATGAAGTACTTAAATATTAGTGCTAAACATATAGTGCAAATGGAAGTGGATTCCCTTACAAACAGAGATTTAAAAAAAGTCCTGGAGGGTCATTGACCCTGCCTTTTTACTTTACAGATGCAAAAGTGGAACTCAACAGTGGTACGTTAAAGACTAGAAGTTATGTGCTGAATTTTTTCTCCATCACACAGCACCTCTGGTTGTACACGATTCCAAAGAGTAGGTTAAATTGAATCTTGAGGAATGAGTACGATTTGGCTCAAGGCTTAGTTAGATAGTCACTGATGCACTCTTTGCATAGATTACTTAATTTTATTATAACTTATGCCCAAGAAAGCCTTATTACTATGTACTATATGATCAGAGTTTTAGATATTTTTTTTTATCATAAAGAAGTTTTTATTGCCCTGGCTTTTTTATAAACATGCAAATTGCTAGAGAATATAAAAAACTACATGTGAGAAAAATGCCTTTAGGTCACTACTACTTGAGACATTTTTTAACTCATTAATTTCAAAATATTAGGAAATAACTAAAATATTAAATGATATTTTATAGTATCAGGTTAGTTTTATATACATTGTTTTAAACTGAAAGCATAAGGGGCCTTTAAAACAGGTGTCTCAAAAGTTAAGCATACATATATTTTAAAAGGTTTAACTGACAAAAGCATGAGAGTTCTTGGCTGAACCACAAGAATATCTTGTAAGATGAATACAGATAATGTTGGAACACTGCCAATTTACACTTTCTTCCCTACAAAGAAAATGTAAAGTTGATAATATTTTAGAACAATAGCACTTAATTACTCTAGAAATTTGTTTAGTTTTGATAATGAACATGTCCTAGTTTAATATCTATAATTAAAATGTTGCTTCTTCCATTAATTCTTCATTTAAGAACCTGATCTCAATTTGAAATTTCACTAAAACAGCTTTTCAAAGGTACTTATTACATACTGACTGTTTCACTGGCATATTATATTCCTCAACTACAGATGTGTGAGTATGAGCACTGGTCTCCAGCACAGCTGGACATCATGGTGTTTATTGTTTCCCCTTCACTTATAAGTTTTAAAGTAACTGATTGATAACAGCCAGTAAAGCTTCCTTTAGCTCAGCAGTGGCAAAGGCCCTTTGCTTCACTGTCCTTTGTTCATCTTCAAGTAATTAGAGAGAAAACTCTTCATTGAGCAACTGGCTTTCTAAACTTCCTTATAAAAACCTAAGTTGCAATTCCCCTGCCTTCTCAGCAACGTATTGCTAATCTCTTTTTTCAACAGCAGAACGTTTTACATATGGATGTCTTCTTGAAAGTTATAATGGTGATATGATCAAGACATCCTGTAGAGTTTTTTTTTTCCTCACAGTGGGTAGTAGTGTATTATTAGGATGCTCAAAAAAATAAAGAACACAAGAACAGCAGTGCAGACAGGGCTCATCAAAGAACAGAACCTGAAAGTAATTGTAAATACAGTGGCATTCTACTGAGTAAGCTGACTGCCCTTTAGAGCAAGCTCTTCTTGTGGTAACTGAAGTTCTTTGTCTCTGCTTCTGGATCAGCTTGGTTTGATCAACCACATTCAAACTGACACACTAATTTTTCAAATTCAACCACAGGATCATTTTGGGGACCCAAAAAACAATACAGGGACAGGAAATCTCTCTTTAGATCTAAAGACCCATTATATAAACTTTCATTGGAATGTATGACTAAAGGCCACTTAATGATAATCAACTAAATGAATTATTATGATTGACTAACCTTTATATTTATGAATCGAAATGAGCTGAGGATTTTAAATCCGTGCTCAGAGTCTTGGTTGCCTTGCACCACTGGGCAGTGCTCCAAATTTGCTGTGCACTTTTTTGCGACAATATTTTGAACCCTTGTAATGGAGAAGGATATTTTTTAACTTGTAGAATGCCAGAATTGTCTTGTTTCGTGGCTTTCAATGGCTGATACTGACATTGGTCAAACTTGTTTATCAAAGGAACACAATTTTGTATTTATTGATTTTTCTGTTGGCCAGGCAAAATTTTTGTAAACATAGTGTAATATACATAAACCTTTACACTTTTTGTAAGTTATGTGAAATATAGCCTAGCATTTATACTTTATTAGGTTTAGAAATATAGTTTATGTATGAAAGAATTTATCTTCAAATGGATGATTTTTTTTCTGGTTTCATTAATTTTATCTACCCATATTTACGTTTTTTGCTTCGATCATTATACATAATTGAGGAAACTCTATAGGAGAAGGAAATTTTGTTGTATATAACCCATATTTTTATTCTATCGTTCTTCCTTCCTTCCTGTTGTTCCAATATTTCTCTCTTATTTCCTTTCTGTTTAGAGAGCTTCTTTTTCCTAGAGTAGGTTTGCTGGTGACACACTCTTAGTTTCTTCACCTGAAAATGTCCTGATTTCTTCATTCTTGAAAGATATTTTACTACGATATAGAATTCCAGGTTGACAATTCTTTTCTTTCAGCATTTTAAAAATGTGCTATTTCCTGTAGGTCTCTGTAGTTTCTTATGAGAAATTGTCATTCAAATTGTTTTCCCCCCATAGGTAAAGCTATCATTTCTCTCTATGTCCAAGATTTTTTCTTTGTCTTTAGTTTTCCTAAGTTTGCCTATGATGTGTCTTGGCATGGATTTCTTTGTGTTTATCTTGTTGAGGTATAGGTTTATGTCTTTTGCCAAATTTTGGTAATTTTCAGTCATTTCTTTGAATATTCATTTAGCACAACCTTCTCTAAATATTCTTTTAGCCCAATCTTCTTTCTTCTTTCCTTCCGGAACTCCAATGACATAAACACTAGATCCAAACAGGATGCTGAGACTCTGCTCTTTTTTCCCCAGTGTGTTTTTTCTCTGTTGTTCAGATTGGATAAATTCTATTGTTCTACCTCCAACTTCACTAATTGTTTCCTCTTTTCTTCCATTCTGTTACTGAGCTCATCTATTGAGTTTTATTTTAGTTACTGTATTTTTCAGTTCTAAAATTTCCATTTGGTGCTTCTTTATATTTTGTATTTTTTTGCTGAGGCTTTCTACTTTTTGGGTTTTAAGCATTTCTTAATTGCTTATTGAAGCATTTTATCACGGCTGCTTTAAAAATCACTGTAAAATAATTCTAACATCTGGGTCACTTCAGTGTTGGAGTCTGTTGATTGTCTTTTCTAATTCATATTGAAATATCCTGGTTCTTGGTATGACAAGTAATTTTTGAATGAAACACGGACATTTTAGTTATCATTTAAGGAGACAGAGATGCTGTATCCTATTTAATTTTCTGTTTTGGCAGGCTTCCTGTGACACCACTCTGGTGAAGGAAGGTGTCCTCCCATTAATAGCAAGTAGGGGTGGAAGTCTAGGCTCCTCTCTCAGCTTCCAGTTTCCTGTCTGGGGAGAGGGCCTGCTTGGTACTGCTCAGCAGGGGGAGGGGGTGTTTCAGGCTCCACCCTAGGCCGCTGCTGATACCACTCTGGCTCAGAGGGGCATGGGTGCCTCATTATTGCTTTCCAAGTGGCTTCCACTAACACTCAGGTGAGCTGTGTGCCCTTGTTATCTCTGTGCAGTGGTGCAAGCCTGGAAACTCTCCACAGCTAGGCTTCCTCTGGTACCACCTTTGCAGGGAGGGGGAAGGATTTCCCACTGGGTGGGGATAGAATGGAAGTCAAGGCTTCCCATGTGGTCTCCATTGACCCTGAGGGAGGAAGGGGAGGCTCCTGTGACTGGTGGGGATGGAAGTCCCAGCTCCCCAACTGGTGTTGACTCATGCCACTGTGGTGGTAGTGGTGGAGGGAGTTGGGGTGCTTCAAATCAGTGGGAGCAGAAGTCTAAGGCTCCTCATTCCACCTTTGCTGGTAGGGATGGGGGTGAGGCTGCAGTTCTATTGTGCTATTCAGCTGCAGTCAAGCAGTTATTGTTTAAAAGTTTTGTCTTATGAGGATGTTTCCTGGACCTCTGGCTAGAGAGAGCAGGCTTTTCTTGGGGCTTTTTGTGCACATGTGTGCACCTGTTGAGGTTTTCAGGCTGTTGACTTTTCTAGCATCCAACTGATCTATGAGGGATATATAAGCTAAAAGAAACCCCAAGGAATTCACTGCCATGCTATTACTTGGCTTCTGAGATCCCTAGCCTGTCTGCTGCTTTCTCTCCACCTTTCAGAGTTTTTTCTTTTTGTTTTTGTTTTTTTGAGAGAAGGTCTCACTCTGTCCTTGGCCTTACTCATCACATTTCTGGATGACAGGAAGGAAATGAACATGATGAATGACAGAGTCAGGATAAAAAACAGACATAAGTGCGACTGATTCTAACTTAAGAAGTAATAAACTTAAGAATAAACATCTTATAATTAGACACCCTCCAAACCTAACCATACAATGAAACTGTGGAATCATCTTAAATTCATTTCTGTCACAATCCAGATCTAATCCATGAACAAATCTTACTGACCCTACCTTCTCACCGTCTCTACTGCTACTATCCTGATTGAAGCCACTATCCTAGATTTCAGTAATAGCCTCCTTACTGGTCTTACTGTTCAAATCCTTGCCATCTATAGTTTATTCTCAATAGACCAGGCAGTGATCCCCTCTAAACTGAAAATCAAGTTATACCATTACCCTATTCAAATCCTTATAATGTCTCCTCATTTCAATAAAAGTGACAGTACTTCTAATAGCTTATAAGATCTTTAAATGTTCTGGCATTCCACTACCTTGTTGGATCCTTTCCTGTGAATCTCTCCCTTCCTTACTCTGCCCACAAGCCTCCTGGCTGTCCCTCACATGCCAGGTTAAAAATCACAATTATGTCATATCACCTCATATGAAGTGACAAGCAGAGCATGTGACCACGTTATTCTTTCCAGAAATCCCATGCCTTCAGTCTGCTCATGAGAAAATCATCAGACATACCCAAATTGTGGAATGTTCTACAAAATACCTTCCAGTTCTCCTCACTATGGTCAAGGTCATGAACAACAAGGAAAGACTTAGAAACTGCCACAGACCAGAGAAGACTAAGGAGACCTAACAACTAAATACACTGTGGTACCTGGGACTGGATCCTGGAACAAAAAGAGAACATTAATGGAAAATCTAGTGAAATTCAAATAAAGTCTGAAGGTTAGCTTAAAAAGAAACCTGTTGAATGTGTGAGTGTATATATTATTACATCCATGAATGTAATATATTTATCCACTCACTAAGGTGTACTCTAATACCTCTAATAAAGGTTTATAATTTTTCATGTGGTCATGCATGTATTTTTATAACTCTTACTGATATATAGGGATGACTTTAAATTCAGTATATTGTTTTCTATCTAGCAAACTTATCAAATTCTCTGATTAGTTCTAACAATTTATCTGCAGATTCTTTTTTGTACATGTGTAAGTGTATCATCTCTAAATAATGACAGTTTTGTTTTTTCCTTTCAATCCCTACCTGTATTGATTTATTTTCTTGTCTTATTGCACTAGTAGCACATCCAATACAAGGCTGATGAAAGTGATAAGAGAAATTCTTGCTTTGTTTCTGATCACGAAGAAAAAGTTTTCAACATTTTATCATTAAGTATGATGTGACAGATTTTACATAAATATACTTTATTAGATTAAGGAAGTATCCATTATTCCTCATTTGCTAGCTTTTATGTTACCCATTCATAGGTACTGAATTTTACTAAACATTTTTATGTGTTTGTTGAGATGAATATTTGGTTGTTATTAAGTCTGTTATAATGTCATTTAAAATGGGCTTAAATGTTATTTTGACCTTGCATTCCATTCCACACACGTACGTACATGTATATATGTATATATATAGTATATCTGATATTTAGTTAGGGATTTCTTTCTCTGTTCTGATTTAGTCTGTAATTTTCCTTTCCTATTCTTCTCTGATTTGGTATAAATGTTATAGTAATCTCATTTAAATAGTTGGGGAATTGTCTCTCTTATAGTATATTTTAGAAGAGCTGTCTAAAACTAGAATTATTATTTCCTTGAAATGTTTAGTAGAATTTAACTAGGGATGCTCTATGGGCTAGAGTTTTCTTTTTTTTTTTTTTGAGACAGTTTTGCTTTGTTGCCCAGGCTAGAGTGCCGTGGCGTCAACCTAGCTCACAGCAACCTCAAACTCCTGGGCTCAAGCAATCCTACTGCCTCAGCCTCCCGAGTAGCTGGGACTACAGGCATGCGCCACCATGCCCGGCTAATTTTTTATATATATATTTAGTTGGCCAATTAATTTCTTTCTATTTTTAGTAGAGACGGGGTCTTGCTCTTGCTCAGGCTGGTTTCGAACTCCTGACCTTGAGCGATCCACCCACCTCGGCCTCCCAGAGTGCTAGGATTACAGGCGTGAGCCACTGTGCCTGGCCTGGGCTAGAGTTTTCTATGAAGGGAAAAAATACACACACGCCAATTATTATACATAAAATTTACTGTTATTTCTTTTGGTGTACAATTCTATAAATTTTGACATATAGGTAGCTTCATATAACCACCACCACAATCAGAATGCAGAATGGTTTCATCATCACCCAAAACTCCATTATGCTATCCCTTTACAGTCATGGTCTCTTCCTCTACCTAAACCCTGGCAACCAATGATTCGTCATCCATCAAAATAGTTTTGTCCTTTTGAAAACGTCATATAAATGGAATCATTACAGTATGTAATCTTTTGAGACTGGCTTTCTGCACTCAGTACAATGCCTTTAAGATCCATCCAAGCTGCTGCTTTATCAACAGTTTGTTTATTTTTATTGCTGAGTAGTATATTGCATTTAGGGATGTACTACAGTTTCCTTATACTTTCACCTATTTCGTGACAATGAGTCTGTAAAGGTTAATTTTAGGTGTCAACTGGAGTGGATTAAGGGATACTTAGCTGATAAAGCATTATTTATGGGTGTGTCTATGAGGGTGTTTCCTTAGAAGATTGGTCAGTCGATTGAGTGGGGAAAATCAACCCTTAATGTGGGTGGGCACCATGGAATTGGCTGGAGGCCCAGACAGTACAAAAAAGCAGAGGAAAGAAAAATTCACTCTCTCTCTCTCCTGGAGCTAGGACACCCTTCTTCTCCTGATCTTGGACATCAGAAGAACTTCACGTTGTCTAGTCTTTCGATCCTGGGACTGGCACCAGCGGTTATTCTCACCACTACCTCCCCACTTCCCTCTCACCTTGAGTTCTCCAGCCTTTGGCCTCAGACTGAGATTTACACCACGGACTTTCCTGGTTCTGAGGCCTTTGGATTTGGTCATGCTTCCAGCTTCCTGGGTTCTACAGCTGACAGACAGCCTATTGTGTGGCTTCTTAGCCTCTATTATCACGTGAGCCAATTTCTCTAATAAATCCCCTCTCATATATTTGTATCTATCAATACAGAGATAGATATTTCATTCATTCTGTCTCTCTGGAGAACGCTGACTAAAACAGGGTTGTTTCTAGTTTGGAGAAATTATGAGAAGAGCTCCTGTAAACACAGACATTCATGTTTTTGTGTGAACCTAAGTTTTTATTTCTCTAGGGAAAATACTCAGTGGGATTGCTGGGTTATATGGTAAGTATTTATTTAACTTTATAAGAAACTGCCAAAGTTTTTTTCAGAGTGTCTGCACAATTTGCAATTCTATGAGCAATGTCTGAGAGTTTCAGTTCTGCGTCTTCACCATTTCTTTATGAGAATACTTTTGACCATTAATTCAATTTCTTTACATGTTACAGGACTATTAATGTTTTCCAATTCTTCTTGACCAGTCCTGGGTAAGAATTTCTAATATTTCGTCCACATTTTCAAATTTACTGGCATAAACTTGTTCACAATATCCCCTATTATCTTGTCAATGTCTGTAGTATCTGTAGTTATGTCTTCTTTTTTTCATTCCTGAATTTGGTTATTTATCATCTTCTCTATTTTTTTGATAAATCGTGTCAAAGTTTTGTTAATAGTATTCAAAGAATAGAATTTTGCCTATATTGACTTTTGTACTATAGGTTTATTTTCTATTTTCCATTATTTACTTTTTTAAAAACTGTCAAACAGCTTAATTTGCTGTTCCAAGTTCCTGAGATAGATGCTTAGCTCATTAACTCTTAGTGTTTCTCCCTTGCTAAAATACACACTTAATGTTCTAAGTTTTTCTCTAAAACTTGCTTTAATCATGTCCTACAAATCCTGATATATAATATTTTCATTATCATTTGGTTCAAGATATTTCCTCATTTATATTATAATTTTTTCATTGACCCAGTAACACACAGTCAAAAGTATCTTTCTTAAAATTTTCAAACAGAATTTTCTATTTATCTTACTATTATTTCTAGCTTAATTGTATTATGTTTAAGGACCATGTTCTACATGATTTTATCCTCTGGCAACCACCATTCTACTCTCTGCCTCTAGGATTTTGACTATTTAAAATTCTACATATGAGATCATACACTATTTGTCCTTCTGTGGTCAGCTTATTTCACTTAACATAATGCCCTCCAGGTCCATTTGTGTTGTCCAAAGAGGGCAGGATTTCCTTCTTTTTTAAAGAAGGAATAATATTCCATTGTATGTATACACAATGCTTTTTATATCCATTCATTCACTGATGGACATTTAGGTTGTTTCCGTATCTTGGCTACTGTGAATGCAATGAACATGGGAGTGCAAATATCTCTTTGAAGGCCTGATTTTAATTCCTTTGGATATATACCCAGAAATAAGATTTCTGGATATGACAGATCTATTTTTAATTTTTTGAGGAACCTCCATATTATTTTCCATAATTGCTATACTAACTTACATTCCCACCAAAAATATACAAGGGTTCTCCTTTTCTCTACATCCTTGCCAATCCTGGTTATCTTTGGTATTTTTAATCATAGCCATACTAACAGGTGTGAGGTGGTATCTCATTAGGGTTTTGATTTACACTTCCCTAATAATTAGTGATGTTGTGCACCTTTTCATATTCCTGTTGGCCATGTGTATGTCTTCTAAGAAATGTCTATTTACTCCCTTATCCATTTTTTAATTATTTGGTTTAAAATTTTTTTTTTTGCTATTCAGTTGTATGAGTTCCTAGTATATTATCAATATTAACCCCTTATCACATAGATGGTTTGCAAATATGTTCTTGCATTCTGTATGTTGCTTTCCATTTTGTTGTTTCCTCTGTTGTGAAGAAGCTTTTTAGTTTGGTGTAATCCCACTTTTTTACTTTTGCTTTTTTTGCCTGTCATATCCAAAAACTCATTGTAGAGACCAATGTCAGGAGCCTGTTCCTTATGTTTTCTTCTAGGAGTTTTATGGTTTCAGGTCTTATGTTTAAGTTTTAATCCATTTTAATTGATTTCTGTATATGATGTAAGATAAAGGTCCAAAATTTCATTCTTTTACATGTTGATATCCAATTTTTCCAACAACATTTATTCATGAGACTATCCTCTTCCCATTGTATATTCTTGGCACCTTTGATGAAAATTAGCTGTATGTGTAGCTTTATTTCTGTGTCATCCATTCTATTTCATTGATCTATGTATCTGTTTTTATGCCAATACTGTAACTGTTTTGATTACTATAGCTTTGTAATATAATTTAAAATTAGAAAGTCTGATGCTTCCAGCTTTGTTCTTGCTCAAGATTGCTTTGGCTATTTGGGGTCTTTTGTGGTTCCATATGAATTTTAGGCTGTATTTTCTAATTCTGTGAAAAATACCTTTGAAATTTTGATAAGGATTGCATTGAATCTGTAGATTACTTTGGGTAGTATGGACATTTTAACAATATTAATTCTTCCAGCTCATGAACATGGGATATCATTCCTTTGATTTGTGTCTAATTCCTTTCATCAATGTTTTATAGATTTCAGTGCACAGATCTTTCATCTCCTTGATTAAATTTATTTCTAAGTATTTAATTCTTTTTGATGCAATTGCAAATAGGATTGTTTTCTTAATTACTTTTTAGATAGTTCCTTGTGAATGTATAAAAATAAAACTGATTTGTGTATGCTAAATTTGAATTACTATGGTATTTCTGAGTTTATTAGTTCTACGAGTTTTCTGGTGGTTTTTAAGGGTTTTTCTATACACAAAAACAAGCCACATGAAAACAGGGATAAATTTAACTTCTTTCTTTTGATTTAGATATCCTTTATTTATTTTTCTTGCCTAACTGGCATGACTAGGACTTCTAGTACTATGTTGAATAGAAGTGACAAAATTAGGCATCCTTGTCTTTTTCCTGATCTTAGAGGGAAAGCTTCTATTATAGCTTTTCCCTGTTGAGTATGATGTTAGCTGTGGGCTTATAATACATTTCCTTTATTATGTTGGGGTACATTCCTTTTATACCTTATTTGTTGGGCGTCTTTATCATGAAAGGATACTGAATTTTGTCAAATGCTTTTTCTACATCTAATGAGATGATTGTATAGTTTTATCCTGTATTCTGTTAACATGTTTTATCACATTTTTCATTTGCATTTGTTAAACTATTCTTGCATTCTAAGGATAAATCCAAGTTCATCATAGTGTATGATATTTTTAATGTCCTGTTTGCTAGGATTCTGTTGAGGGTTCTTGCATCTATCTTTACCAGGAATATTGGCTTATATTTTTCTTTTCTTGTGGTATCCCTGTATGGATTTGGTATTACAGCAATGCTGGTCTTGTAGAATGAATTTGAAAGCTTTCCCTCATCTTCAATTTTTTGGAAGAGTTTGAGAAAAAATGCCATTAATCTTTTCTTTAAACGTTTGGTAGAATTCACCAGTGAAACCATCTTGTCTTGGATTTTCTTTGTTGGTAGATTTCTGATTATTGATTCAATCTTCTTGTTATTATTCTGTTCGTGTTTTCTATTTCTTCATGCTATAGTCTTGCTGGGTTGTATGGTTCTAGGCATTTATTCATCTCTTCTGGGTTATCCAATTTGTTGGTATATAACTGTTCACAGTAGTCTCTTATGATCCTCTGTTTATTTCTCTGGTATCAGTTATATATCTCTTTTTTCACTTATAATTTCATTTGAGTCTTCTTTCTTTTTCTTAGTTATTATAGCTAAAGGGTTATCAATTTTAAAAAAATTTCAAAAAACTCTTTTCAAAAAACTCTTAGCTTTGGTGATCTTTTATAATGTTTTTCTAGTCTGTATTTCATTTATTTGTGCCCTAATCTCTTTTATTTCCTTTCTTCTGTTAACTTTGGACTTACTGTGTTCTTGTTTTCCTAATTCCTAGAGATGCAATGTGAAGTTATTTGGAATCTCTCTTTATTATTAATGTAGTCATTTATTGCTATAAAATTCTCTCTTTTGAATGCTTTGCTGTATTCCATAAGTTTTAATATGTTATATTTCCATTTTTGTTTGTAGTAAGATACTTTTTTGTTTCTCTTTTGATTTCTCTTCATTTATGGGTTGTTCAGGCATGTGCTGCTTAATTTCTACTTATCTGTGAATTTTCCAATTATTTTCCTGTTACTGATTTCTGGTTTCATACCACTGGTATCAGAGAAGATACTTGATACGATTTTAATCTTAAATTTGTCAAAACTTAAGTGCAATATTCAGTGGCATTTAGTGTATTCATAATGTTGTATGATTACTAGCTCTCTCTAGTTTCAAAACTTTTTCACCACCCACAAAACTCCTCATTCTCACCTCTTCCTATCCCCTAGTAACCTTTAAACTGCTTTTTGTCTCTGTAGATTTTCCTATGCTGGATATATCACATAAAAAGATCATATAAGAATAATAAAAAACCCCCCAAAATCCCACTTATTTTGTGTTCTAACGTATGATCTATCCTGGAGAATGTTACATGTGTGCTTGAAAAGAATGTGCATATTCTGCTGCTGTTGAATAATGTTCTGTATATTAGGTCCATTTTGTTTAGTATTGTTCAAGTCCACTGTTTCATTATTGATTTTCTGTCTGGATGATCTATCCATTGTTGTACACAGAGCATTGAAGTCCCCTACGATTACTGTATTGCTATCTATTTCTCCTATCTATTAATATTTGCTTTATATATTATATTTATATAATATTTGCTTAATATTTGCTTTATATATTTAGGTGCTCCAACATTGGTTGAATATATATTTACAATTATTATATCCTCTTCATAAATTGATCACTTTATCATTATATGAATATCTTCTTTGCCTCTTGTGACAGCTTTTTACTTCGAGGCCATTTTGTTTGACCTAAGTATAGCTAACCCTGCTCTCTCTTTTGGTTACTATTTGCATGGAATATCTTTCCCCATTCTTTATCTTTCATTCTATGTATACATCCTCAAAGATAAAATGAGTCTCTTGCAGGCAGCTTATAGTTGGATATTTTTTTAAAAAATGCATTTAGTAACTCTATGTCTTTTGATTAGAGAGTTTAATCCACTTAAAGTAATCATTGATAGGAAAGGACTTACTATTGCCATTTTTTAATTGTTTTCTGTTTTATAGTGTCTTTGTTCCTTTCTTCTTCTCTTGCTATCTTCCTTTGAGATTTGATATTTTTTTTTCTAATGGCATGTTTGGTTCCTTTCTCTCTTTTGTGAATTTACTATAGGTTTTTTCCTTTAATTACCATGAGTTTTACAGAAACCTCTTTATAGTAATAACAGTCTATATTAATCTGATAAGGACTTAGTTTCCATCATATACGAAAACTCTACACTTTTACTTCTCTCCTCCCACATTTTATGTTTTTGATATCACAATTTACATCTTTGTATACTGTATATCCATTAAAAATTATGGTACCTATATTTTTAGTACCTTTTCTTTTAATTTTTATATTAGAGTAAAAAGCAATTTATGTACCACCATTAAATATATCAGTGTTCTGAATTTAGAGAAATACTATTACCAGTGAGTTTTATACCTTTATATGTTTTCATATTGCTTAATTAGTATCCATTTGTTTCAACCTGGAAAACTCCCTTTAGCTTTTCTTGTAAAGCAGGCCTAATGGTGATGAAATCCTTCAGCTTTTGTTTGTCTAGGAAAGTCTCTCTTCTTCATTTCTGAAGGACACTTTTGCTGGGTCTAGTATGCTTGACTGAAAATATTTTTCTTTCATCACTTTGAATATATCATCCCATGCTCTCTTTGCCCAAAGATGTCTGCTCAGAAATACGCTTCTAGTCTTATGCAGCTTCCCTTGTTTGTGATGAGTCACTTTTCTTTTGCCGCTTTCAAAATTCTGTCTTTGACTTTTGACAATTTAATTGTAATGTGTCTCAGTGAAGACCTCTTTATGCTTGATCCACTGGGATTCTTTGATCTTTACAGGTCTGGATGTTCACTTCCCTCTCCAGATTTGGGAATTTTTGTATCATTATTTATTAAATAAGCTTTCTATCCCTTTCTATTTCTCTGCTCCGAGATTCCTATAATATGTATATTGCTTCACCTGATGATGTCCCATAAATTCTATAGGCTTTCTTCACTCATTTTCTTTCTTTTTTCTTTTTGTTACTGTAAGTGGATAATTTCAAATGATTCATCTTTGAGTTTACTGATCCTTTCTTATGTTTGGCAACTGTGGTGTTGAAGCTCTCTATTGAATTTTTCAGTTCAGACATATTCAGCTCTAGAATGTCTTTTTGGTTCATTTCTATGGCTTCTATATCTTTGTTGAAATTCTAATTTTCTCCATCTACTGTTTTCCTGATTTTGTTTACTTGTCTATGTTTTCTTGTAGCTCACTAAACTTCTTTAAGATGATTATTATGAATTTTTTACTGGGTAATTCATCATAGATCTCCATTTCTTTGGGGTCAGCAACTAGCTTTATTTTGTTTCTTCAATGGTATCATACTTCCTTGACTCATTATGTTACTTACATTGCTGTTTTCACATTTAAAGAAGCAGACACTTTTCCAGTTTTTGCTGACTGGCTTTGGGGAGAAAGCCTGTCTTAGTTGGTTCCTCCTGCTATAACAAAATACTTGAGACTAGGTAATTTATAAAGAAAAATTTATTTCTCATAGTTCTGGAGGCTGAGAAGTCCAAGATCAAGGCCGTAGCAGGTTCAGTGTCTGGTGAGGGCCCAGTCTTTATGTGCAAGATGGTGCCTTGCTGCTCTTTCCTCAGGAAGAGACAAACACTGTGACCTCACATGGTGGAAGGGACAATAGGCAAAAAAGATTAGCTAGTTCCCTCGGGCCCTTTTATGAATGTTCTAATCTTATTAAATATGGGTGGAGCCCTTATGACCTAATCACCTTCTAAACGCCCCACCTCTTAATATTGCATCATTGGGGGTTAAGCTGCAACATGAATTTTGGAAGAGACACAAACATTAAAACCATAACAAAGACCTTTGCCAAGGAACCTAGCTAGAGATTCTGGAGGTTTCTTGTACCTTTGGTATGGATGTGCCAGCTCTACTCTTGTTCCCTCTTTGAGAGCCTCTCACTTATTTTCCCTAGGGAAGTGTTTTGAGATGTTCCAGGTTGTGGCCCTTCTCCCAAATCAACAGATTTGAGCAGCTACTAAGATCCACTCCTGCTGCTTAGATCCATGTGGCGTCTGCAGAATCTCAAGTGGGACATGTACAGAAACAGACGGAGCACTGTCCATGGGCAGTGTGTAAGGTGCTGGGGAAAGTGTTGGCTAGCTGGGGAGGTCTGCAGATGAATTGTTCTGTGAGATCCATTGGTGAGTCTCTTAGTAAAGTCCTCAGTCCAGTGAGCAGGACCTACAGCTGACTACTGAGAAAGATGCATGCACTGGTTGCCATGTGCTCTTTCCTCTTCTTCCTGCTCCTAGCTGCACCCAGATGACTCAGCCATGTTGATCCCCTCTGTGTTCTAGGTGGGACAAGACAAATGTGAGCCTTCTGGGAAGTGTTCCACAAAGGTACTCATTTACTCTCACTTTTCCCCATGGGAGAAACTGCTGGCCAACGGGCCTCTACGGTACTGAGCTATGCCACCTTTGGGGAAGGACGACAGTTTCATTTATCAGTGAAACTGCTCTTTGTATCCTCTTCAGTGCATCTATTCCCAGAGCACTTTTTACTCCATGAGGGCTCTACACCCCTCAGCAAGACTCTGGGGCTCCCACAGAGGCATTTTTGTCTGTGAGTGGTTCCTAAAATTGGTGATTCTGTGGGGCAATGAGGCCTAAAATCTCTCATTCAACCGACTTTGTTCACATCATTCTTCTATTTTACCCTTCTTGAAGTGTGTTTGGCTTCTTGAGTCTACAGCATCAATTTCTTTTTTATTTTTCAGAGACAGGATCTCACCTGTTACTCAAGCTGGAGTGCAGTGGTGTGATCATAGCTCATAGTAGCCTCAATCTCCTGGGCGCAAGTAATCCACGCACTTCAGCCTCCTGAGTAGCTAGGATTATAGGCATGTGCCATCACACCTGGCTAAATTTTAAATTTTTTTGTAGAGATGGCATGTCTCACTATGTCCACCAGGCTGGTCTCAAACTCTTGGGCTCAAGTGATCCTCCTGCCTTGGCCTCCCAAAATGCTGAAATTACAAGCATGAGCCACCACACCCACCCTCCTTCATCAATTCTGAAAAAAATCTCAGCCATTATTTCTTCAAGTATTGCTGCTGCCCTATTCTCTCTTCTCTTGAAATTAAGACATACGCTGGACTGTCATGTCTCTTAACTTGCTTTCATATTTTTCTATGTCTACACTAGTTTCATCTAGTGTAATTTTCTCTATTTTCCAACTCATTCATTCTTTCTTTAACTGTTTAATTTGCTGTTAAACCTATCTTCTGAATTTTTAATTCCTATTATTCAATTTTTTATTTTTTGGCATTTTATTAGGTTCTTAAAATCTGTTGGTTATATTTATTTTATATTTATATATTTTATTTATTATATATAAATATATTTATTTTGTAATAGATAATTTCAAGTTTGTTTTTTTCTTTAAACATGACAGTCATTCTGTAATTTGTATCACATAACTCTAGTAATTAAAGTCTTTATGGGTCAGTTCCTGCTTCCTTGTGTTTCTAGTAAGTCACATTCATATTTCTATCTTCTTGCTCAATATTTGGGAGATTTCTATAGTGCTAGGATGAAAGCATATTCCTCTAAAAGACCTGTATTTACTTCTGCCTGGTGTCTATGGGTATTCATAGCAGTTCTACTCTAAACCTACTTATGGCTTGAGGTTTACCAGGCTATCCAGCAATACCCAGCAATGTGAATTTGGGCTTCAAATCAGTGCAACATAGCTTGTGGTTGTAATTTTTCAGAGATAATCTTCTATTTCTCCAATACCTAGTCAAGGCAACTTTGCTTGCTGACTCTTGAGGATGTTAAGGACAGCAGATGGTTTATCCTTATAGTAAGTTCCTCCATAGTAAAGATGTAATCCACACTGGGAGAGTATCTGCTATTAAACTCTGGTGGTCTTGGGCTTTCTTTCCTCTCAGAGGCCTTAAGCCACATCTTACATTTCCCTGGTTAGGCAATGTTCTTAGGGCCAAAGAGTCGTCTATGATCTGATCTTTTGACTTTTTAAAAAAATTTTGAATATTATGGGGGTATAAATGCTTTGGTTACACGGATTGCTTTTGTACTGCTTAAGTCAAAGTTATAAGTGTGCCCATCACCCAGATAGTGTACACTGTATCCCTTATGCATGATTTCACCTATATCCTTTTCCCCTCACCCACCTCCTTGATTTCCATTGAGTTTTATTTCCTTCTGTACACATGACTGCTGATGGTTAGTTCCAATTTAATAATGAGTACATGTGGTGTTTGTTTTTCCATTCTTGTGATTCTTCACTTGGGAGAATGGTCTCCATTTCCATCCAGATTGTTGCAAAAGGTATTTTCCTTTTTTTTTTTTTATAACTGAGTAGTACTCCATGGTATACATATACCACATTTTATTAATCCACTCATGAACTGATGGGCACTTGGATTGATTCCACATCTTTGTGATTGTGAACTGTGCTGCAGTAAACATTCTATTGCAAGTGTCTTTTTGATATAATGTCTTTTTCCTTTAGGTAAATACCCAGTAGTGAAATTGCTGGATCAAATGGTAGGTCTACTTTTAGTTCTTTGAGGAATCTCCATACTATTTTCCACAGGGGTTGTACTAGTTTGCAGTCCCACCAACAGTCTTGTTCCTTTCTCTTTACATCTATGCCAACATCTCTTGTTTTGGGACTTTTTGATAAAACCCATTCTCACTGGAGTTAGGTGATCTCTCAGTGCGGTTTTATTTTCATTTCTGTGATGATTACTGACATTGAGCATTTTTTCACATGTTTCTTGGCCATTAGTCTATCCTTGTTTGAAGTAATGAGGGAAAGAATATGAAATGCTTTGTGTACTAAGTCAAGGGACTTGGACTTTATTCTGGAAGTTATGAGAACATCATTGATATGTAATTTATAAATAAATCTGGTGCAATAAGGAAAAAGAATTCTATCTTCATGCCTTTTGCCCACTTTTTAATAGGGTTGTTTGATTTTTTTTCTTGCTGATTAGCTTGAGTTCTTTGTAGATTCTGGTTATTAGCCCTTTATCAGATACATAGCATGAAAATATTTTCTCCCATTTTGTTGTTGTCTATTTGCTCTGCTGACTGTTTCCTCGGCTGTCCAGAAGCTTTTTAATTTAATTAGGTCCCATTTATTTATTTTTGTTGTTGCTATGATTGCCCTTGGGGTCTTCTTCATAAATTCTTTGCGTAGGCTGCTATCTAGAAAAGTTTTCACAACATTTTCTTCTAGCATTCTTACAGTTTCATGTGTCTTAGATTTAAGTTTGTTATCCATCTTGAATTAATTTTTGTGAGTGGTGAGAAATATGGATCCTGTTTCAATCTTCTACATGTGGCTATCCAATTTTCCAAGCCCCATTTATTGAATAGGGATTCTTTGCCCCAGTGTATATTGCTGTCCCCTTTGTCGAAGATTAGCTGGCAATATGTGGATGATTGTGTATCTGGGTTCTCTGTTCTGTTCCATTGGTCTATGTCTCTATTTTTGTGCCAGTACCATGCTGTTTTGGTTACTACAGCCTTGTAGTATAAAGTCTGGTAAAGTGATGCCTCCAGATTTGTTCCTTTTGCTTAAGGTTGCTTTGGCTAGTCAGGCTCTTTTTTGGTTCCAAACAAGGCACAGAATTATTTTTTCCAGATCTGTGAAAAATCATGTTGCTATTTTGATGGGGATTGCACTGAATTTGTAAATCACTCGGGGTGGCATGGACATTTTAACAATGTTGATTCTGCTGATTCATGAGTATGATAGATATGTTTTTCCATTTGTTCACATCATCTGCAATTTCCTTCCTCAGTGATTCATAGTTGCCACAGCCAACAACATACTGAATAGGGAAAAGTTGAAAGCATTTCCATTCAGAAGTGCAACAAGACAAGGATGCCCATTGTCACCACTTCCATTAAACATAGTGCTGAAAGTCCTAGCCAAAGCAAGCAGGTAAGAGAAGGAAATTCAGGGTAACCAAATGGGGAAAGAGGAGGTCAAACTATTGCTCTTTGCTGATGACGTAATCTTGTATCTAGAAAACTCCAAAGAGTCCACCAAGAGATTCCTGGGATTGACACATAAATTCAGCAAAGTCTCAAGTTACAAAATCAATGTACACAAATCAGTAGCATTCCTATATACCAACAAAAGTCAAGCTGAGAATCAAATCAAAGACTCAATACCTTTCACAATGGCAACAAAGAAAATAAAATACCTAGGAATATATTTAACCAAGGAGGTGAAAGATCTGTGTTCTTTTTACTTTTATGGGTTCCTGTCTTCACTTTGATTTTGTCTTACTATCTACTTAGCTCTTTAAAACTGTTACGCTTTTTGGTTTTGTTTTTAATATAGCACCATTAGTTGTTTTCAGTGAACGGGTTAGTCCAAATAATCTATCCCAACATATTTTCAGAAACAGAATCTCTTCATTGATTTTTTCATCTTTCTTTCTTCCTTCATCTATATCATTCTCCTTTATCTCCCCCTTTTCCAGATAGATCATTTCCTTCTTGCTTCTACATTAAGACTCTGGATTAACTACATGGATGGATCAATTCAGCCCATGGGTAAGAAATACATATGAAAGCTTTGCTCCAAAAATTTTTGAGCTCAGTATTCAAGTTTAACAGGTTAATATCCCTACCATCAACCACTGTTATGAGAAATAAGCAAGTTAACTTCTCTGAGTCCTACTTTCTAGAAACCTGGAATTATGTCACTCCTCACTTCTGTTACCTTCCATCAGAATTAATAAATCTTATATATTCTACCTCTTACACTTCTTTCAAATTATTTCCCTTCTTTTCATATCCCATGGGCCACTACTTTAGTTTAAAAACCCTTACCACTGCCTGATTATTACAGCCTCCTTACTGAAGGTACTACTTCAGACTCTTTCCCTCCAAAATTCTTTTTCCTTATTATACCAGATTTATTTATAAATTACATATCAATGATGTTCTCATAACTTCCAGAATAAAGTCCAAGTCCCTTGACTTAGTACACAAAGCACTTCATATTCTTTCCCTCATTTACTTCTTTGGTTTCATTTTTTGCAAACATTGTTTGCTCAAGCCTCTGTGGCCTTACGCATGTTGCCTCTGCTCGAAGCACCTTATATTCCCTCTTCTTTGCCTTAAACCTCTATTGGTCTTTTAGAACTCAACATCAACACTCTCACTCAGAAATTATTTTAGGACATCTCCTTCTCCCTCTGATTTGGATGTTCCCCCTTGATGCTGCCACATAATTTTAAATTTATGCCAAAATCAAACTGTAATGCATTTGTGACTTATTTATCTCTATCCCCCATTAAGCTATCAACACCGTTCATAAAGAGACAACCTTATTCACATTTGCAGCCCATTCCTCCAGAGCTTGCTGAATGGACAAATGAAGACCACTATAAAATGAGATGGCTAATTACATGATTTTAAAAGTCCCTTGTTAACTGTAAAATCTGTCATATTGTGGAAATTTTAACGTATGCTAATTTGTGCCTATTATTTAGATTTTTATCTAAATTTCCACATTTCATTATTCAGATTCTCTGACATGCATTACCTCACCCATTATCTCAGATTTCCTAGCCTTAGTTTTGATAGTCTAGAGGACCTCCTTGAACTTGAACTCTTGCTGAGTATCTTCTTCTATGTCTGGCTTTGTATTTGAGCTCTTGCATGCTCTTTGCCTTTGCTGATGTCCTTGTTTCTGATCCCCAATCCCGCTAATTCATAATAGCTGCCACTTCCACATCCTATTTTTATATCACTGGTGCTTAAGCTGGCAAGACAGGCTAAATAATTTAATTAGTTTATTAGGAAAAGTAGAAAGAAGGAATTTTAGAGCTATAATAAAAGACTAAGTCCAACTTCTTCATTTGACAGATGAAGAAGGTGGTTAAACATCTGGTGTTTGCTCACTAAAAAGGGCAGTAGATAGAGGGCTTCCTTGTTTTTACTGCTTCTTCCACTAAACCATGTTTTACTTGAGTAAATGTAAAAATTTTACTTTAGTAAAAATTTAAAAGAAGTGAAAAACAACCTTACTTACAATATTCTAATATATGTATAGAGAAGCTAACAAATACTAAAAATCTGTGTTTGGGATTTTTGCACATTGAATTATGTTATAATTTTACTATGCCAAAATAACAGTCATTGGTTTCTAAGTAGATTCTTCATTTAAGGTCACAATAGGAAATTAAAGGTAGGTTCAATTACATCAACAATATATGGAAAGCTTGATCCTAGTTAGTAAAATCTATTAAAATTGAATATATTACATGCATTATAAAAATGGTCAAAGTAACTTTATTATTCTGCTTCAAAATCTACTTTTTATTAATTAGGATATCTAATATTTATTAATAGACAAATTTACTGTTAATTTCAAACTTTTCATCCAATTTATCTTTTCAGCTAATATATTTTTTAAGAAAGAATCAAGAAAATATAATATTATTAAAAAATTAGACTTACCATCATCCTCCCAGCAGTTCTCAGCATTTCCTTCTCTTTCGCTGCTCCCTGGTAACACTGTTTGGTCTGTTGGCAGGTCATCTTCTGGCACACCACCTTCACAATCTGCTGCATCTGTAACACTTTCTTCTTCCACAATATGGAGTTTGTCTTCATCATCTGAATCTGAATTTGTTTCTACCACAGTATTATAATTTGTAACTGAAATACAAATAAGAAATAACCAAAACCAATTAGTATAAAAATCAGTTTTTATACCTCAGAAAAATAAAAGTAAAAAAGATACTTAAAACAGATTGCAATTCAATGTTTTCTTTTAGACCATAAAATGTAAGCAACTAATTTATTTGACAACACACATAGAGCACTTACTAAATACTAGATGATCAAATGACAAATAATAGTAGCCATACTTATTGAACATTTACTATATGTACAAGTGCTATATAAATACTAACTCATTAAATTCTTAGAACAACCTTACAACAACTCTATGAATTAGAGTTCTACCACCTACTATTTATATTCTTGTTTTATAGATGTGGAAACCAAGCAGAGACAGGGTAAATCGTCCAAGATCTCAAAGCAGGGCCAGGATCTGAACCCCAACGTTCTGATTCCATATTTTATGCTCTTAAACACTATATTAAACATTCTCTCCAACCACAATAAGCTTATTGTATGCAATACTGCTTATATCCAATTAGGGCTTCAAATCTGTAAACCATTACAATTTTAAAAAAGAGGCCATCTTTCCTAATAAAATAGCATTACATCATCAAATTTACCACAAGGAAAGTATTTTTCATGTTGTCAAATAGGCCCATGTACTTCAAATTAATCTTACATTGACTTTAGAAAGAACCAACCAGAGTAGTCAAATTTCTATGTAATTAAGGCATCATTTAAGTAATGTTATTAAGCTTGTCATTCTGAAAAATATAATTGACATTCGTAAGTTTTCAAATGGGCTCCCTTGCCACAATTTTTAGTGAATTTCAATAAAATTTAATGCCAGCATTTTAAAGATATGTAATTATTATGAATGAGTTCTATAGTTCATAGCACCATGAGTAATAACATTCTCTAAATCAAATAATCTAGTATAATCAATGTTTTCCTTCAGAGTCCTTGGAATAACCACTCTAACAGAATAAATATTTAGTAAATCATTGGGTATGGTCACTGGAATACCTCTTTTCAACTATTTGCAGATGATTCTTACTTGCTAAGATTGAGAGGAAGAGAGACAAAGGCAGCTTTGCTTTGTTTAGATAACTAAGCCGTAATTACTACCAGTGATTCTTCCCATTGTTTCCTTAAGTTTTCCAACCATTCTTGAAAGATAATCACCTAAATGCTTAAATTATAGTCATACATATCCCTCTCCCCACGTAAATACACATGCACACACACACACGTACCCCTGAGAATATGAAGGAAGAAATAAAATCAAAAGTATGGATAGATATTTAAAGGTGAGAACAAATAACCAAAACCTCTGAAACTGCTTTCATAGACTTTGAGAAAACTCTCTGTCCAAAAGAGAACCAGAGTTAACAATGTGCTCATATTAGGAGCTCTTTATTATCTTGTGTAAGAAAAATATCAAGTTTTATTGTATCATTAATATATTAGTGTGAATATGTTTTTCCAGATCTTCTCCTATGAGCAAATGGTTTTTCTCTCATTTTATTATAAAAGTAATACATGTTAAATTTAAACAATACAAAACATGTAAAATAGGTAAAAACACCCTTATTTTTCCTTCCTTCATCCATTCTATAAGGGTAAAAATAATAGCAAAATTTACTAATTATTTCCATGCACCAAGTAGGCACAATACTAATCATTATCTTATTATCATATCTTATTTAACTGTAATACAAACCTTACTTTATATACACTTATAGGTATCTTATATTTAATATAAATATATACTTATATGTATCTTATATTTAATATAAATTTTGTATGACCTATATATAAATGTGTGTATGTATATTTAAAACACACATATGAGATCACATTATATTGCTTTGCCATTTCATTTTTTGCTACTTCATAACATGTCTTGGAACTCTTTTTGTCTGTACAGTCTCTGACCTATAATGGTTTGCCGTATGATTTTTTGATAACAACGGTGCAAAACCATTTTGGTTTTCACTTTCAGTATAGTACAGTAAATTACATGAGATATTCAACACTTTATAATAAAACAGGCTTCATGTTAGATGATTCTGCCCAACTGTAGGCTAACGTAAGTGTTCTGAGCACATTTAAGGTAGGCTAGGATGAGCTATAATGCTCAGTAGCTTAGGTGTAGTAAATACATTTTCGACTTATATTTTCAATTTACAATGGGGTTACTAGGATATAACCCCATTGTAAGTCAAGGAGCATCTATATATATGAAGCTTTCTTGTTTTCCTCTGGATGGCTACACAACATTTCATTGCACAGACATAATAATTTAAACTACCATCTACTGATAAAATTTAGTTTGTTTCCAGTGGTAAGCATAAGCAATAATGTCACAATAAATTTTCTTAAAAATATGTATAATTTTGGCCATTCCTTAAATACATTTATCAGATAGACTAGTAGGGGTGGAATTGTTGAGTCACAGGGAAAATTTATTAAGCAGATATTGTTATCAGGTCATTAAGTATGAAATGTCTGATTTCCTTAAGTATTGTTTGACAGTTGATCTCTCTGACATTTTCACTTTGATACTTCTTGTTTTATTTTTATTGTGAAAGTACATCCTCATTCTCTCAAATGCATGGCTTTTGGCTTGTGATTATCTTGCAATTTTTTAAGAGCAATTTTTGTGAAACCATGGATAAGTCAAAAATTTGTGTTATTTTTGAATATGAGTTCCACTGTGCAACCAATGCAGCACAGACAGCTCAAAATATCAGCAAAGTGTTTCAGAAGGATGTGGCTAATGAATGCACAGTATGTTGATGGTTCCAGAAATTCCGTTCTGGTAATTTTCATCTTGAAAATGAGCCATGTGGGCGACCTGAGACCAAGGTGGATAACGATGAGCTGAAAGCTATAGTGGAAGCAAATCCATCTCAACCTATGCATGAATTAACAGCAAGCTTTGATGTTACTATTCCAACAATGTTGGACCATTTGAAACAAATCAGCAATGTAAAGAAGCTTGAAATAAACAAGCATCAGAAGAGAAATCATTTCAAAGCTTGCCGTTCTTTGCTTTCACGACATAAAGGCTAACCATTTCTACACTGTATTGTTATATGTGATGAAAAATGGCTTCTTTTTGACAATCACAAGTGTTTGGCACAATGGTTGGATAAAGACGAAGTGCTGAAACACAGTCCAAAACTGAATATTCATAAAAAAAAACCCCAAAAAGCTAATGGTGTCTGTTCGGTGGTCCAGCACTGGTATTGTCCACTACAGCTTCATGAATCCTGGTTGGTCAACCCATTAAAGTGGACGTCTATTGCAACCAATCAGACGAAATGATGAGGATGCTTGCAATTAAGCAGCTGAGACTGGTCAACAGAGACAGGCCAATCCTCTTTCAAGACCACATGTCACAAAAAACAATGCTGCTCAAACTACAGAAACTGGACATGGAAACTCTCTGTCATCCACCGTATTCACCAGACCTTGTACCAACTGACTACCACTTCTTCCTGGCTTTGGACCACTTCTTGCAAGGAAAACCATTCAATTCTTAACAAGCTGTGGAAAACGCCTTTCCCAATTTCATTGCCACTCACTCTCCGGGATTCTTTGCTGCTGGCATAAACAAGCTACTGTTACGATGGCAAAACTGTGTTGACAGTTTAGGTGCATACTTTGATTAATTGTATTGCTTCTTGTTTGAGATGTAATAAACTAAAATTTTGATTCAAAATTAGACATTTCATATTTAATGACCTAATAAATTGCCTTCCAGAATTTTTTTGTTTTTGTAAGTATTACCTGAAAGGGTCTATTTGTTATATCAATGATAGAGAACAGATGCACATATTTGGAATGGGAACTCTAACTGGCAAATGATGCACAATGCTATGAACTTTCATTTTTACCTTCAAGGGGTCCTTATTAGCAACCTACTAAATGACTTGCTGAAGTCATTTAAAGTTGGCCTTTATATACCATAAGCTAAAATTAGAACACAGTGTTTGCTGAAGATTAATCAATTACATACTACATTAAGTTCTGGTTATCATGTAAGGTTTCACTCACTGCAAAGCTCTCACTATGCTTGGGCATGGCGAATTGCATACAGAGACAGCTGAAATTCCTGCTATTTTGTGAAGAGAGGCTTCAGTGCTTCTTTGGTATCTTTAGACGGCCATGGTTTTATACTTGTGCTATTCTTACCTTTAATGATATAATACTGTAGCTTAGCATCATCATTATCAGTTTTGTTAGGTGTAGGTTGTTTGGTTGACCCTAGGTTGTATATTTAACACATTTACATTTAGAGTATTTGGCGCTTGAAAATTTCCCCCAAATTAGGCTTTAAGACATATATGCATTATGGTTCAAATACTTGCTTGCATGCTTCATATTCTTTACTGTGTTCTTTTTAACCAGAGCTACAGGGTGTTCTATCCTGCTTGAGTCAACCACAGCTGAAAGTGCTCTTAAAGACTACCTATCACTTTCTAGGACTCTTGCAAAACTCCTTCCTGTCCCCCAGTATAAGCTGCCATTGTGATATGGAAGATTATAACTCATATATCCTAAATGCAGAAACTGAATATGTTTCATAGCTATCTTGTGATTTGTTATGTGACATAAAACAAGAAAAATCCAAAAAAGCAATACATTTTATTGGCTAAGATGAAAAAAGACCAATAACTATTCTCCAAAACTTTTCACTGTCTTGCTTCACAGTCATTTAGCTGAGAGAAAAAGCAGTGAAACTGCTTATATTAATTATTGAAACTTAGATAACAGGCACACTTCCTTGTATTTCTGAATCTACCTTTGGTTTTGTGGATCTCCATACCACTATATTTTTTAACCTGTGGCTAAAAATATGTACAATAAAATATAGTTAATCTGAAGAGTGGTATATTCTTAACAATCACAGATGATCAACACCTCTTAATTCTGAGTTTAAATTAAAATAATAAAATATTAAGAAATAAAGGATAAAAGAAAATGTATTTGAAATCTTCAAATACAACTTATGATACACAATATGAGTGTAAAATTCAATAGAAAATAGTAACATTTTCAATGCATTCTTATTGTCACTAGAATGTGGTTAAGGACACACTGACTTTTTGTAGTTCTTGTTGACATTATCTGCTAATATTTAATGCCAGATATAACAGTACCCACTGCATAAGGTGGTTTAAAAATGAACTGTGCAATGATCAATGTCTGATACACAGTAAGAACTGTGAAAGTGTTTGCTGCTGCTGCTATTATTATCTTACTGAATCTTTGCAGCAACTCCTAAGAAGTAAGTACTATTATCTCCCTCTGACAGACAAAAACATATAGTAGCTGAGTAATCTGTTTGAGGTCATATAGCTGTTGTTTAGTCAAACCCATGTCTGCCAAATTCAACAGCCTATATACTTTGCTATGTATAAAGCCTCCTGACTGAAAATAGCTGCATTAACAATAAATAGTTTTAAACTTAAAATTTTCTGTCTATCCCTATTCTGGGGATCTGGAATTCTATACTTAACTGCTTGCTATTTCAAATGACTAAAGAATTTTAACCGTTAGAATCTCATACTAATATAATTTGTTTTATTTTATGCTACTGTGGTAATATTATAGTCAATAAAACCTTTAAAAGACTTTCACATACTATATTATTTTTAGCACTTGACTGCATCCAGCACTCTATCAACTGCACTGAAATCCCATGTAAACGTCTGTTTCTTAAGTAACTTACAATAAAATAATTAGATAAATTAAATGAATACAGTTCCAAAAAAAGCAAATACAATCTCAACTTCAGTCATTAGAAAAAGAGAAAGATCATCCAAACACTTTATAAATAAAGAATTTCAGCACAGTCATTTACTGTAGCTGTGATTCGTAGGTTAAACTCAGATACAGAAGCTTAGGGAGGTAGGACAGGAGGAGGGGACAGACTGAGATCTGCAATTCTTGTTCAATGATAACTCAGGGCATGTGTTGATTAAAACCACAGACCAAGGCCATATTTTGACATATTTTGGGGTATGCAAAAGCTTTTCTTTCCAGAGGAGGTTCTGCTTACCTTATACCACTAGTTACATCCTACTCATTCCCATCAAACACCTAAACACACGCTACTCATTTGCATGGTAGAAAAGAAAGATAAAATCTATCGTAGAAAAGAATGATCCTAAAAAGTTAACAGACTGCTTTTAACGAACTAGTTCCAGATATATCAGACTATCATGTTGTCATAATTTACGAAACACCTAGAAAAACATATACTTTGACTGGTCTTCTCCAGAGCCAATGGACTGTAGTTATATTATGTAGTAGAATATTTTACACATGTTATCACTATGCTGACAACAACACAAATTTAGGAATGAATGCTATGAAATATGAAGACAAAAGTGAAGACACTGAACAAGTATTTCCACTGTTCTTTAACATCAGTTGGGACCAAAATAACTTTCTCTCTCTTTCTCTGTCACACACACACACACACACACACACACACAGTCTTGAAGAGAATCCCTGCCATATTGTCTTCCACAAAGTAGGTCTGGGATTATTTGTTGAACTGGAGCCACATTTCTTTCTTTTCTCAATGAATAAACAACTCAATATCCTGAAGTGTTACCAATAATTCAGGAAAATAAAAACAAAACTGCAGTCATAACCAGACAATGTAAATAAGCACACAAAATGGAAAGGAGAGTACATCTGAAAATTCATAGGGTTAGAGAAAACTTCTGTATGTAATGTTATTCCAGGAAAGAAGAAATTTAGTTGTCTATAAATACTATACTCTGTACATACTGTAAATATATGTTAATATGGCTTTTGATCTGATAGATATTATTAAATTACTATCTATACATGTTTTACTGTATAATGAAGGATATGACATAATGTACATATTTAATGTAATATATAAGTAATGTCCAATGTGTATGTTATCTAATTTTAATTTAGATGCCTTTAAAAGTAGGTATCATCATGATTTTAGGGTATCTCATGTTAGATTTTAATAAATTCCAATGATTCAGAAATTTGAGGGAGAAGTTTCTTCTAATTTCTCTCTAGGTAAAATTTTCATAAATTTTTTACATTTTCAAATCATCTTTTAAAACATAACTCCCAAGGAAAGTCAATGGAACTTTACTCTTGCAAAAGGATTGGTGGTTTCCAATGTCATCAGATACAAGCTATTAATAGAATGAAAGCTGATAGGCAAAGGCATGGAAAAGAGCTGCCATCCTTACAGAATCCTAGTCCTTACTTTCTCCTGTCTCATTACCTAAAAGTTACTGAGGATTCACAGGATTCACCTTTGGTACTCTCTGTTCTCTTATTCTGGTCTTTCTCTCATCCTTCTCTGGTACTCTATCTACATGCTCCCAAGAGCACCCTCCTCAATTACCTTCCTCTTTTCCTGCCTTATCAAAACTCCCATTCACTCAGTGACCTAATTTCAGCCAGTGCTAGTAAAACTCACAAAAGGTAGATGAAACAGTTAAACGTCAAAGTTTTCAGCAGATTAAACTATAATAAATTTGGTCCCAAGAAAAGGTGGTTCTTTTGTGTGTGTGAGGAAAGTATTTGGACTAAAATAATTCACACTCAATTATCAATAACTAATATTTGCTTCATAGGTAATATCTGCATTTATAAAAGGGATGTTTTCTAATTTATATGAACTATTACTTAGGGAATATTGGTAGTGTGACAAAACTCAAGAAAAGTGTGCAGATGAAATTAAAAAATGCAAAAGTAGAAACTGAGTCAAAAAGTAGAGAAGCCATGTAATTGATAAATTAGTCCAAAAGCCCAATCTCTAAAGAACCAGTATGAGATAAGTCACTAGCCTACTTACTCCTAGAGAAAAATTAAGAGGCACAAATGTTCAATATTAAAATGAAAACGGAGTTAAACTACAACTATAAAGCAATTTAAGACATTTACTTTGTAAATATTTTTACAAATCTAAGCAAATTTGAAAACCTAGGTAAAAAGCCTTTTTAGTAAAATGTAAATGAGTATCACTATATATATAATTTTATAGAACTTAGAAAATTATAGAAGAGACACAGGCAGTCAGACCATGAAATAAGCATAGGAAGATATCAAGTAGTTAACCATCTAAAAATTGCCAAGTGTTTTCCCAGATGAATTTCTTAACATATTTAAAGGACTGATAATTTTATTGCTATTTAAAGAGAGAGGAAAATGAAAAGAGTCTAAATTCCTTCTATGCAGCTAGAACAATAATAGTTAACTAAAAGCTGAGACAGAGCACACATGCACACGCATGCACACACACAAGCTCAGTGTCACTTATGCACAAATCCTAAATAAAATATTAAATCCATTAATACATAAAGGAATAAAGCAAACATTATTTAACAATAAACATATGAGAGTTTACTATATTAACATAGTAAAGGAGAAACAATGACATCTATAGACACTAAATGGCATTTGAGAAAAAAAATTTCCCATTCCTTACTGATAAATACTTTTTCATAAAAACAAAACTAAAATTAGCATCGTGGTACATAATTATGTATCACAAGCGTTTATAAGATAAAAATGCTTACTGTCATCAGTTAACAATATTCTAAAAGAACAAGCCAATTTTTAAAAGAGAATAAAAGGAAAAGTATAAATACTGGAAAAGAGATAATTATTATTTGCAGGTGAAATAATAACATTTCTGGACAATTCAGAAAAAAATCAATAAAAAACTATTAGTAGTAAGAAAATCTGGTAAATGATTAATTATGAATTTAACAGAAAAAACCCAATAGCTTTCCAATATACCAACAGTAACCAGCTAAAAACCCAACTGAAGAAAAAAATCCTAATAATAGCAACACAAATGACAATATATAAAGGAAAACACGTAAACCAAAATATGGAGAACCTATATAAAGAAAACGTTAGCACTTTGTGTAAAAGCCATAAAACAAAATTTGAATACATGAAAAGACATAATTTTGTTATGGACAGAATGATTTCATATCGTAAATATGTCAATTCCATCTAAAATTATCTATAAATTCAATGTAATTCTGATCTAAATACTAACATGACATTTTAGATTCTAACTCTAAATGATTTGGATCAAATGATTCCAAAGTTTATATAGAGAGGTAGGAGCATAGTTTCCGGCACCTGACTTCAAATCACAGCTTTACCACTTACTAGCCTTGCCACCTGGGGTATATTACTTAGTCTTTTTATGCCTCAGTTTCCTCATCTCTAAGATGGAAATACTAGTATGGCCCTAACATGGCTGTCACAATGATGAAAATAACTATATACGCAAAACACTTAGTACAGTACTGTACATATGTACTCAATACATACTGCTAGTATTATTATCTGGGATAATAAACACATACAATATTCAGAAAAATTCAGAAAAATAATAGCAGTGGTGGTAGTGGGAGAACCTAAACTAGCCATATCAGATAGTAAAATATATTTCAAAGTCATAGAAATGGAAACAAGAGTTATAATGTTACAGGGATAGGCAATCAATGGATTTGAATACAACACAGAAATAGATGCCCAAACAAATACTTGTCTTGCAAATCAGTGCGGAGAAAGACGATTATTCAGTAAAAATCATTATGGAAAAATAAACCAATATTCCTACCTAATGACTTTCACCGAAATGAAATCCACATGAATTAAAGATTTTAACTTAGAAAAAAAGTGAAACCAAAGTACTAGAAGAAAATACAGGCAAATCCTTTTACAATCTTAGAATAAGGAAGGCTGTTATATGCATGACATGAAACCATAATTGTACAAAGAAAAAAATTCAAGTCAAATGACATGTGACAAACTGTGAAAAATATCTGCAATACACGTGACCAAAGGCTGATTTTTTTATTATACAGAGAACTCTCAAACACCCACAAGAAAAAGATGAACCACCCAATAAGAACATGCAATTTATACACACACAAATATAAATGGCCAACAAACATAAAAAGATGTTCAACCTAGCTAATAGAAGAAATACTCCGTTTAATCCTTTATCATTATAATCACTTCTCACATACACTCTCAACTTTCTTACCCTTCTCTGGCTCCAAAACCCCTATTCTGGCTAAACCCTTATCTTGATTAAATCCTACTCTTCCCAATTCTGTACCTCAGGCTCCTTTGCTGCCATGTTGTCTACACATGTCTGTAAATTTGTTTCTTCCTATTTCATCTTAACCCCCTGCAATCACAGCACTCCACCAAAACTGTTCTTTTCATGACTGCAGAGCTTTTACACTGCTAAATCCAATGACAGTTATCAGTGCTCGTCTTAGGGACCCACTAGCAGCATTTGACATAATCCCATATTCCCTCCTTTTCAAAACAATCTCTTTTCTTGATTCTATCAGTTTCCTTCTGAACTCAATGACTACTCCTTTCCTTTCTTTCCTCTATCTCCTGGAACTCAATATGTCTCATGGCTCTAAATACCATTTGTTGACTTCCAGCTTTACATCCAAACCCAAACTTCCCCCATGAAACCCAGACTTACATACCAAATTGTCTACTTGACATCTCAACTTGGATGTCTAATGGGAAACCTTTCCATATCCAAACCCAACACCTGATCTCTCAGTCTTTTTTATGTCAGTAAATAGCAATTCCATTCTTCCAGTTGTTCAGCCAAAGTCTTGGTATCAGTTTTGACTCTTCTTTTTCTCTCATACCCCATATCTAATCTGGAGGGAAATACCTTAAAAAGTATCTTCAGGATCTGACCACTCACTACCAACTCCCTACCATCCTCTCCGTACTGAAGCCACCATCAACTGTCACCCAGAACACTGTCATTGCCTCATATCCTGTCTCCCTGCTGCCACCTTTATCTTCCTAGAGTCAAGTCTCAAGACAGCAACCAAAGAAATCCTTCTAAAGCATCAGTGGAATCTCCTCACTCCTCTGCTCAAACTGCCTAATGGCTTCCCATCCTATTCACTGTGAACCAAAGCCCTTCCCGTGTGCTGACCCCCTTCACCTATTCTCTTTCAAACTCATCCTCTACTTGACACTTGGCTCACTCCATTCCAGCCACAATGTCTCTTGCTTCAAGGCTTTTGTGCTTCACATAACTCTACTTGGAATGTTCTTTATGCATAGCCTAATTTCACCTCCTAAGTGAGATCTTCTATGACTACACTATTTAAATTTATAGACACCCCACCACTACACAGCACTCCCTACTCTCTCCTCTATTCCTTTTTAAAACAGTTAGTTAATCACTGCCATAATATTTTGTTTATTTATTTATTGTCTCCTCTCACTAAAATGTAAGTTGCACAAGGGCAGGATTTTTTTCTGTTTTGGGTTGTTTTTTTTTTTAACGACTGTGTCCCTGCATCTAGAACGTGGCTTGCAGGTACTAATTGCTAGATAAATGATGTTTGTGTAATAAATTGGCAAAAATTGTCCCACTAACACATGGTATATGCAAAAGTTAAGAAAAAAAGTATGCTCTTACATGCTGTGTTAATTTGGCAATATTTATCAAAATTTAAAATGTTTACCTTTTGATGCAACAATTTCTTGGAATTTATTCTACAAATTAACCTACATATGTGCAAATATGCATACATATGTTTACCTGAAAGCTTGTTTTTAATTACATAAAACTCTTATAGTCATCCAAGATATAGTGCTTTGTAGTGATATAAAGAGGAATCCTCTAAAATAGTTTGATTCCATTCTTACAGAAAATAACAGTAAATACAGTACAGTATACATATTATACATGTACCTTAACATTAATTGACAATGTCTAGAGGATATACAAATGAAGAAGTGAGGTAATGAGTGTCTTGTTTTTCTACTTTATTCCTTCTATACTATTTGAATGTTTATATTACTTTAAAAAAATTTTAAAGATAAATTTTAAATGTGCAAAGAAAAAGTCCAAAAAATATTCAGCATACTGTTTGTTATTAGTGGTGAACTTTAGAAAACCAAAAAGGGAAAACTAAAAACTAAAAAACATTTTCTTCCTTACTATTTTTATGTTATTTGGATTTTGGTAACAGTGAATAGGAGATATAATTAAAAACCCTAATCAAGACACTAAATGAAATTTAGAAAATAATTAAAGATTAAAAGAACATTTAAGAATTAAGAATTAAGTACTATGTTGTGAATATACATCTGTGGATTTTGAAATAAAACAATTTATGTTCTTATTAGAAAATAATAAGCTCTATTTTCCTTCTGTATGAAAGATGGCAATCTGTTATAAAGTATGAATAACATTTACCTTTTCTATTCATGGCCACATAAAGTCTGAAGTTATGTAAATAAAGAGGAAGGTAATACTCGCAAAGAAGCAAAGCTCAGACAATGACTTCTGCTCCTTGCTGCGAGTGCTGAGGGCAGCTGCCCTCACAAAGCAGAGAGTCAGTCAGGAAGGTCTTGCAGAGAGCATGTGCTTTCTCTTGTCAGAGGCAACTAATATTCCCAGAATACAGGCTATAGCATCTCACATATACACACAATCAAATGTTTAAAAGGCTTCTACCACAGGGGATGGCATGAGTCTCAGTTTTTCTCATTTTACAAAAAAAAGTTTAAGAAATATCTTGTCATTCAGCAATCCCAGAAGGCACTTTTTTCCATGATTAGTTTGGAGTCTCAATGATGAGCATCTGAACTGGTTTTGAGACCTGAGATGAAGGAAGAGGACAACAGTTCTATGCTAATTCATTTCATTTGGTTCCTTCAGATTCCTTTAAACTAGTAATGCAGTGTGTGTAATTTAAAACTCTCGACCATGGGGAGGGAATTCATAGGAGAAATGAGAAGAAAAAGGTCATGAACCTCAAGTATGTAGGTTCAGGCCTGATTGTCCTTTGTTTCCAGAGGAGTGACAGAACACAATAACCTAAGTAAAGCTCATTGGTCCTCAACTAGGAGACCTCCTCTTTGGAAGCTTTCCTGAGGGCCAAATTTCAACACAGGGGTACTGTTAGTAATTCCCTGAGTCTAGTCTTGTTAAGAAAAGAAAGTCTTTTTACTCTTTCACTAGCTGGACATGGAAGAACAAGAGTCATACTAGTAAAATCTGAATTGGAATTTATTTCTTATTAAGGATTAAAAACAATTTATAGATAACTAGAACATAGGTTTACAGAGACCTTCTAAACATTATAACATATGACAAGCTTGTGAGTTATCACATTACAATGAATAATTGAGTTCCTCTGACTTACGTGTTCCAGAAGACAGGAGAATGAAGACATTTAATATCTATACTCTCTGCTTCTGAGACATGCAATCTTTATAAAATATGAGTAATACACATTAAATATTATAGAGAGAAATGTGACAGTATATAATTAAATGTTAAATAAGAGTGATGCATACAAACAAATAGGTTGCTGTGAGAGAGGAGAGGATGGAGCACGTTAGATTAGGTGGTCATGAAGAGTTCTTTGAAACTATGATATTGAAGTGGACACATGAGGAAAAAGAAAGAGCCAGACATGCCAAGAGCTGGAAACAGCATTCCAGGCAGAGGGAAAGGCCAGTGCAGAGGCTCAGAGCAGGGCTGGGGAACCTGTAGCCTTAAGGCCACATGTGGCCTTCTAGATTCTTAAGTGCAGCCTTTTGACTGAATCCAAATTTTATAGAACAAATCCTACATGTGGCCTTAAGGCCGCAGTTTCTCCACCCCTGGCTTAGAATAGAGAAAGGCTTGTCATTTACAAAGGACAAAAAGGGAGTTTAGCGAGAATGTGTATGAATGGTAGAGAAGATAAGGGTTCAAACACACAGGCCATGATAGAACAATGAAAAGCCACTGAAGGTATTGAGAAGGAGGATGATATATTTTGGTTTATGTTTTTGAAAGATTACTCTGGGGGTCGTGTGGTAAACGGAGACAAGGGGGCCCATGATGTGGGTATTGCAGCAGTCCAGAGGAGGGGGTTCACATTGAAAACACAGTGGTGGCATTGGCGACGGAGGGGTGTAACCAACAGGTTGTCTGTGATGGACTGGATATGAGTTCTGAAAGATGAGTAGGAACTTGGCCCTGCAGAAGAGGAAAAAGGCAAAAGGGAAGCAAGGAAGTACAGGGATGTCTGGGGAACAGAATATACCAGGCAGAATAGCAGGAGGTAAAGGTAAAGAGATAACTGAAGCCATAATGTATCTGGTCAAGTATGAAGTGTTCTGATAACGTGTCAGTAAAGGATTCAGTGCTGTGAAAAATGTGTTGAACTAATGAATTTTGAAGTGAAAGGGACATAAAGTTTCAAAAAGTTTATGTTAATGATTTGGTAATTATTTTTATGGCTTCCTAATAAAGTGTGCAGTATTCTGATAATGTGTCAATAAATAATTACCTTGCTGTTTATATATGTTTAATTAATGAATTTTCAACCTGGAAAGGATCTGAAGGTAAGTCTCAGTCCCATATTTTATACTTGGGAAAACTGAAATGCGAAGAATAACTTCTAGTTACACAAAAAATTGTTAGCCTGGCACAAAATCCAGTGGACTTTCTATAAAACTTAGCTCCTGAGGTTGCCATGAAGATTAAGTTAATGCATTTAAAAGCACACAAACACAGTGCCTAGCACACAGCAAGCGCTCTACAGTAAGGACAGTAGATACTTTTATTGGCATGACCATCATTCTACACATTATATATTTCCCATTTCTCAACAGAAATAACATACAATTAGGTAATCAATAAATAGTTATTTAATCAATGAATGATTTAAAAAGTAACATGGTTAAACAACTAACATTCTAATTACTTTCCTACTTTTATTTTTTATAGGAAAAAGCAACTAAAGAAGAAGAAATAAAGCACAGCATGCATGTTACTCTGATCTCTATCATGGAGCCTTACCTAACTTCAGCTAAGAGCAATTTCTTTTCTCCTGTATTGTCTACAGTAGAAGGTCAAAACTTTTTATTCCTATACTAAGGCATTATTTGCTCTTCTCACTCTTTTGACCTTAGCACTAATGATACAAAGGCAATGATGGGTCAAACTGTTGGCGTCTAAGTATGAATCAAGGCAGTAACAGAAAACTGTATCCTTGTATCCCTCACTGCCATTCATTTCCAGTTTAAAAAATTGTCAGTTTCACTTAAGAACATCTTTGATCAAGTTGTAAAAATTACTTTATTAAATCTTGAACCTTTAGTATATGTATTTTTAAATACTCTGTTCAACAAAATGGAATGTACACATAAAACACTTCTGCTGGATATCAAAGTATATTAGTTGTCTTATGGAAAAAACTCCCGAAATTGTTTGAGTTGCCAGATGAACTAGCTGTTTTTTGCATGGTACATCAATTTAACCTGAAAGAACAACCAACTGAAAAACTATGGTTATTTAGACTTTTGAGTATTTGGCAGACATCTTCTCAAAAATAAACTAAGTAAGCCTATCACTTCAAGGAAAATAAATGGCTAAATTTGTTGCCAATAATAAAATTTGAGCTTTCAGATGTAAATGAGAATTTTGGAAAACATGTTAACGGCAACTGTGAGTTTCACAGCTTCCTAATTTTAAAGACCATTCTGAAGAGATTGGTGCTACTACCGGTGATTTTTTTTTTTAAATGGTAAATGAAATGTGTCAACATTTGGAAGTGCTGCACAACTTAGTGAACCAATATATTCCAAGTAACTAATTCATGATGTTACAAGTTCATGACTAAGTAAAAAGTCCATTCAAACTTCAAGATAGACCAGTGGATTTTAATGTTAACAAACCATAAAATTCATTGATACGGTTTTATATTCCACATTGCAATTCAACTTTAAGAAACTGCTACTTGATGAGTTTTGGTACAGGAATCAGAGAATATCCACAATTATCTGATATTCTTTGATTATCAGATTTGATTCTTTGATAAAACCTAGCCTCATACAGATATCCAACTACATACCTGTGTAAAGCTAGGTTTTAACATAGTTCAGCTAAAACAACATATTGCAACAGACAGAATGCAGAAGCAGATATGAGAATTTAACTGCTTTCTATTAAGCTAGACATTAAAGAGATTCGTAAAAATATAAAACAATGTCATTCTATAATTTTTTTGAAAAAGTTTTTTCTCAAAAATGTTTTTTTTTTATTTCAGCATATTATAGGGGTACAAATTTTAAGGTTACGTATAATGCCCTTACCCTCTCCCCCCTCAAAAAATGTTATTTATGTTAACATGTAGTGACGTTATTATTAAGAATCAATAACTACTTAGAATTTGTTTTAATTTTGAATATAGTAAATATTGACAAATACTAATATAACCCATGTAATCAAAAGCATTGTGAGGCCATCAATCATTTTCAAATGAAGGGTTCCTAATATAAGTAAGTTTTGAGAAATGTGCCATTTAACAAGGTAGCCACTAGTCACATGTATCTATTCACATTAAAGTTAATTAAAATGGTAAATAAATTAGAAAATTCAGTTCCTCATTTGTACGAGACACATTCAAGTGCTCAAATAAATAAATGTGGCTAGTGGCTACGAGATAAAATAAATATAGAACATTTTTATCATCAAAGTTCTACTCAACAGTACTGGTCTACACCATATTTTGCAGGCAGTTAATTAGCATCTTACTAAGTATAATTCAGTATTTTAACGCCTTAAAAAGATATCTTTTGAGGGCAGGAACTAGAACACTGATCTCTACATGTATATATAATATGATATTGTTTTATACATATATACTGCATCCCATAAATAACATACATTATATATAAAATATTCTTAGGCATAAAGATGCTGAATAAGTTATCTGCTGAACTGAATATTAACTCAATAAATATTTGAGGGTGTAACACAAGCCAGGCATTATGTGATTATATTTATCTACCATATTTCAATATATTCCTGTCCAAATATATAAGTACTCAGTCTCCACTCTTTCTGTTCTTATGTGTTTATAATAAACCACTCTGCCAACACTTTAATGTTTATGTTGCTTCACTTCACATTTTCATAAATACAGATTTAAAGACAATCTATCCTCTTACCTCTTGGTTATACTAAATAGGCCTTACAGTTTATAATTATAGACTACTAATTAAGACTTTCAAGTTTTCCAAAGAGTTCGTACATGTGGATGAAAGCAATGTTTTCATTAAATCATTATATTAATTCCATAACATTAAATTTATAAACAACAAAATGTTTAAATTTGTCTTGAATAAATTAGTATCACCTGAGATTCATAGAATTTTATTTTCTGTATAGCTTTGTTGGGTTTCTAACTTTTTGAAATTTTAGCACCTATTATTTTGACTTGACAATCCTTATAGGCTACTAAGAATAGTGAATGGAATATTTTAAAGCCAGTTAATTAAAACTAAAATTTAAAATAAATTTTCTTTAAATATGCCTCTGAGATTTTACATACCAAGATCATTGCAAAATACTCCGGGATGCCAACATACTTGGGCTAGCCTGTAATGATCTCTCTTCCCTCCATTACTCCTCCTACAACAGGAGGAGATTATAGTGTTAAAGATTTATAGTGTAATGAATGCTGCTTCTTATTTCCAGTTTTGTTTAAGGCAATGCTCCCTAGCAGGCAAGGCCACATTTATAGGAAGGAAAATAACGAGAGAGATGTGGGCTTCGGACCAGGTACTTCTATGGTCAACAACCAAGATATATGGACCTGGAACTAGGTGAGAGATTAGCTGCTTGTATATTCACCCAAGCTCTTTGCCAATTTCGGGCTGTATACCATCCCCTCCATATGCACCTACAGATTCCTTTTAGAAAAAGAAGATAAATTTTCTTCTTATATTTTCTTTCTGGGTGAGAGAAGCAAAATCATGATCCATAAAAGTAATACGCTATTTGTATAGCAATAAATAGTACTGATTTGAGCCTTATAAAATCACTCCTATCCATGCACAAGACCGTGTACCATAAGTTGAGTCACAGGAATTTATTTCTTCAATGAAAGCAAATAAAAATAACTGCTATTTAAATTAAGTAATTTTTTAAACTCTAAGCTTTTTTTTAAGCTAGCTTCTAAAGCCTCTGTTTTCAATTTTGTCTTGCTATGTAAGTTTATTCTAAACAATTTGTTTCTGTACCTAAAAAGCTTATGATCTAAATAATAGCTAACATATTTTCATACTTCATATAAATTGTGTATATGTATGTATAGCAATTTATTTCCAAAGTAACAACCTTAATTAAGCTAAATGTAAAAATTTTACATTATATTTGCAGTGGTACAAATTTTTTAAAGTAAAATCAAATTTCGCAGTTCAAATTGTTTTATATTTTAGCATGGCAAAATTAGGAAATTTATATATGTCATATGACTAAATAATTATTAAACTGAAAAAAGAAATTTTACTAAGTTCAAGTCATGTCTGTAAGTAGCAGCAATCTAAGACATTATATTTGCCTTGCAGAAGGAAACAGTTTCCTAACAAGACCTAGAAGGGCATAACCTAACAAGGCAACAAAAGGCTTTGGAGTCAGGCTGACGTGAGTTCAAATTGTGGGTCAAGCACTCAATGGCTGGTTGTTCTTGGGCAAGTTACCCCTAAGTCTTAGTTTTTCTTACATATAACAGGAGAATAATAACTACTTATAAGATGATTTTAAGGATCGAATGCGTTATTTATGTAAACTGCTTAGCACAGTAAATAATATGATATACAGTAAATGATTAACAAGTGACTTTACACCACACACGCACACAAAACACACACACAGTTTCTCCAGTACTCAAATACACACGTGCATTTTACCTTGGATTCATTCTCATTGTATATACCTGAACTAGTATAAATCTAACATAGCATATTGTTTCAAATATAATTTAGAAGTTTAAATAAGAAAATTAAAACATTTAGATTTCAAAACCATATGCAATTATATATAGAAAGCATCTAAAACAGAGTGTCAGAATCTTATATGAATCCCTTCCCTCAAGTAAGAATTCTGCCTATAAGTATTACCAACAGATTCATTGACTTTTAAAGCAATCAGTTCAAGGCCTATATATCTCAGATGAGAGGAAGGGAGGGAGGTGGGGGGAGCAGAGAGAAAGAGATTTGAATCCTGATGATATAGTTTGAGCGGCTGTATCAACCAATACCTGAAGCCATCACGTTTTGTATTTTTCAGTCCTCTTTTTTTAGTGTATACCTACTGACTGAGTTGGGTTTCTAAAACTTACAACTGAAACGGTGTTTATTAATGCATAAATTACAGCAAGAAGAATATTGCAATTAGGAGAGAAATCTTCTTTCCACTAGGCCTGGTAGAATTCTTCAGTAAGTGGTAGATTTAGCATTTATGGTCCATGGAGCCTTAATCACAATGCTGTAATAAATGGCAAAACCATTATGCATATCCTTGAAATAAACAATGGAATTCTTTTCCATTGTTAAGACAATGAATTAAGACAAGCTTGCACATACCAATATGCATCTGTTTTTTAACCATACATTTTGATACCTTATAAAGAGAACACAAGTAGTAAGAGAGACTATAATGATGCAAATGGTATTTTTCTATTAACAATTTAGATAAAAAGCTAATTTAGAAAAAAATTCTTTCTTTCCCAAGAAAGATCTCTTCTATATCCATGGAAAGAGGCAAACAATTCAAAACTCTCTGTCTCAGTCATACAGAGAGACTACAGCCTGTATTTGTATTTTAGCTATGTCTCCCATCCAGATCAATGGGAAGTGCTATCTAAGCATGACTACAGAGACAGAAGTAGGGAATCTATTTCACGTACTCTTGCCTTTTTGAGCACAGAGACTCACCTATGAGAGGTGTTTGTTTAGGGAGAAGGTAAATAAACTCAAACTATAGTTTCTGTTGGAGAAGGTGCTATACAATCTGGCACTAGAATTTCCAGGCATCCATCCAATTACTCACAAACAGGATACGGGTGGGATTAACTTGTGCACTAGGAACAGTCAGATCACAGGATGTCCCCAATTGGAAAACCTAAACAACATGAGAGCTCTCTGTACTACTCTAGGCTTATAAAGTTAGACTGACTTCTATAACCAGAATTTCCTAGTAATCTAAAGACTCTGGAGTGACATTGCAATATAAAACTGTCTTTTAAGAAAAGTGTGCCAGAAGGCCAAAATGAACCAGAAATAAATGAATATTCCTAGGGAGCTCTCCAAACTGCTGTTTTCCTCAAGTATCTCTTAACTAAGAATAGCTGTCAACCTGAGTCACAGGAGGGGGATGAAAACAGGGGGTAGAGAGCCATATTTTCTCTAGGTTACTTATTTTGTATTCAACTTCCAACTTGAATTTTTAGGTTGACAATGACTACAACATAACCAAACCTTACAACTCCACTGCAATTTACAAATTACAAAGCACTTTAACCAGAACATCCTCAGAATAATACTATGAGAGTTGGTATTATCATCACTTTTTAAGGAAAAGACACAGGAAGCTTAGTAAAGTTAAGCAAACTACTCAAATTCACACAGACAGTAATTGGACAAAAGGATTAAAAACTGTTTTCTAAAGTTCTCTCCAAAGCACCATGGTACTAGAGAAATAGATAACTCTTGCTAGGTTCTCTGAATACATCATCATGTTTAACTTTTACAAAACCTTTAGGCTGTTTATATGTATGCATATGCAAGTCTGTTTGATATCCTCAAACAATTATTCCATCCTTTGGTAAACATTTGTACTCCAACTTCTTAACATGTGAATAGACGATCTGGTATAGAAAAATTTTCCCCTAAGTACCATCAAAATATAGACTGCTACACAATAATTCTTCAGACTTAAAAAATAAAACAAGGGAAAAGTCAAGTAAAAAACTGGGTTTCAAGCCAGATAGTTTAAAAACTTTAAGATGGGTTCAATTTATATAATGCAACATTTGTGGGAGACTGTGATGCTACAGATCACAACTGAGGAAAGGGGGTCAAGTGATGAGTTATTTAGGGGAGGAGGTTTGTCATGCTGAGAATGTGGTCTATTTTGGATTTTTCTAGATTAAAGAATTTCTATGGTTTATTGTGAAATATCTACAGAGTAATTTTTATTATTTCCCTAACCTTTGTTTTCTATAAGGCTAGACTTCTTCTGCCTTTCTCTGCTGCAATTTTGCCAACCACATCCTTTCAGAAACACAACCTCCTGGCTGGTAAAGAAAATTGAGTTGTAATATTAAAATACATTCCAGTAAATCTTTAGCACACCCGAGAGTGTTACCAGATGACAAAATGCATTGATTCCAAGAGAATGGTGAAAACTCATTGAGTAATGGTTCACTCAGAATTCACTCAAAATTTTAAAATACTTTCCTAGATTTCCTGTTATTCTTATATGAAAATATTGTCTAATTCAAATCTGATTAATTCAAATTCATGTTTTTTTTCTTGTTTTTGTTTTTAAAACTAATAAAGATTCAATGAAATATCAAGTATACGTCTCTTCTTTTTTGGGTGCATTGTGCTATCCAAAATTTCTTTAGCAGTACTAACATTCCTCCCAAAGTAACAATTGCAGAATATTAACCTAACAAATGTTTTCAAATGTTCTGTAAGAAAAGGTTTTTTTTTTCATTAAGAAAATAAAAACCTTGATCATATTTATTTTATAGGAAAGGTCTAGACAGATAGACAATGTCCCACACAAGGAACAATACTCTGTGTACAGTGACTATCTGCTTGATAGCCTATACTAAGGTTACTATTATCAACCATAAAATTATTCATTAGGCTGAAGATTTAAAATGTAAAATAAAGCAATAAAATACCAATATGTGGTAAACCACTTTAAAGAGAAAAATCTATGCAATATATTATATCAACAAACCATATGTCAAAATAGAAATTCTCACCTTAGAAAAGTAAGATACAGCATAAATGTTCTAACACTAGTTTAGCAAACCATGAGCTGTCAAGTCCCAATAACCTATTATTCACACCTCTTTAATCACTGCCATAGAGTTGATTATAAATAGCCTCATACATTTTTAAATAAGGTCATTCTGAAATGAAACAAAGAAAGCAGTAAATATTCTTGTACATAAGGGATTCAAATCTTAATGCACAACAGAACCGTGTGTTACTCAAATAAATGTTCAATATAAAGAAAGCTAACAAAAGCTTTTCTTAACTATGTCAAGTATGCACTCTATGTAGATTCAGAGGAATAACTAGCAGCACCATTTAAACATAGGAACTTAAAAAAAGATCACCTCCAGTAAATTTCACATTTAACCCATATTATTAAGACCTTAGGTATTATTCATGATATAGTAAAATATAATAATCAATTTGTTGATCTAGCTGAAACAATGCTATGCAAAGTCATGGTGAAAAGGCTAGTCTACAAGGAAAATTTACGGTCTCGCTGATGATGCCACCAGTTATTAATAACTCCACAAAGCTGATAATCTAAATGTATTTCATCCTAATGTGATTTTATGTAAACAGATTAGAGAAGAAAATGTAAAATGTTGTAAAGGAATGGTAGAACACTTTCGAGAAAAAAAAATAAAATTGTGTATAGGGGGTAAAAGTACCACTTAGCAGGCAAGGATCTAAAAGAATAAGCTGAAACCAACCAATGAAAAGAAAAGAAAAACAACCAACAATAACAAAGCAGCAAAAATTTGGCTTTGTACGAAGTATATTTTATAAAAACTTATCACTATAGGCTCTCTAAGAAAGATCTAAACTATCCTCATTACTTCAGACTAGTTTTCTATCATTATAGCATCTTCGATCATACCTGTTGAAATGAGAGTAGCATGCTCCTAAAATTTCTCCTTTAACAACTGTAAGACTAACAAAATCAAAAAGATTGGGCATTAGGAAAAATGGATATGAAGTAACTACATCAGATTTGCTTTTAGTTGACTATTTTTAATTTTTTAACTATTTAAAACTTTTTAATTGACTATATTTCTAATGAAGTTTTAAAACTAAAAACCTGGCCGGGCATGGCAGCACGTGCCTGTAATCTCATCACTTTGGGAGGCTGAGGCAGGAGGATTGCTTGAGGCCAGGAGTTGGAGACCAGCCTGGACAACATGGTAAGACCCTGTCTCTACAAAAAAAAATAAGGAAAATTAGCCAGGTGTGGTGGCATGCACCTATAGTCCTAGCTACTCCAGAGGCTGAAGCAGGGGGATCCCTTAAACCCAGGAGTTTGGGGTTGCAGTGAGCTATGATCGTGCCATTGCATTCTGGCCTTGGGGACAGAACAAGACCCCATCTCTTAAAGAAATAATAATAATAAATTTTAAAAAACTAAAAATCTTGAAGTTTTCTGGATGAACAAACTTGCTAGATAGCCAACTTTGTCCATTTCCTATAACTGTACCTACTAATAGATAACTAAAGAGATAAAACACCACATTTTAGAAAAAACAAATTAGAGGTTTTGACTACTTATAATTGCTTAAACACTAATATTCACACATATTACATTATACAATTATAAGACCTTTTGGAAGTATACCTTTTGCATAAAACTTTGTTATCAGAATAATTTGAAAATATAAAAGAAGTTAGAAAAACATGTATAATATTAACATGTTTCAGAATCTTAAAAAATTACATGCATATCCTAATTTCTACTTAATCACTCATTTCCTTCTCCCGGATGTAGAACTGTTTACTTAAAAACATATTTCCTGTACACACAAAAATTAGTCAACTCTTGGTCTCTGTTTTCCATAATAAATACCTTTTTAAACATAAGCTGTTAGTTAACTGTGTGGTCAGTTAGATATCTTCTGATAAGGTGAGTACTAATGGAACATGGTTGACCATGAAGAAAACCCTGAAACTAATTTCTGCCCATATTCCAGAAGAGTTATATAAAGATTTCTGAAATTTATGTAATATTTTTCATATCAAGTCCTCTTAATTCTATACTTCTATGCTACAGTCATATTTTATAGGATTAATTCTCTCATATTAAAAAGTACATTTCCAATATAAAATCTATGCTGTTCCAAGGCCATGCATCTAATGATGCGTCTTGTACCATTTTTAATACTACTTTTCAACAGTAAAAACATACAAGGGTCTTCAGCGGAGACGATGATCTGAAGATACTATCTCTGACTTAGCTCTCTATTAAGTATAAATATTACATTATTCTCCTTAGTAGCTAAAATATTCTACAACTATAAAATCATTCTGTTATCTACAATCTTAAACATGTAATATACATTTCAAAATATGGGGATTCCTGAAGATCTTTGGTCCATACCAAAATTAAGGTTGCTGGGATGATAGTTCCTACTTTTCAATTTCATAGCTTCAGAACTTCACTCAAATGTCAAGAACTATAATTAGGATCCTCTGCTATCACTGCACCCTATTCCAAGCACTTTGCTTTCCCCATATTCTCTGGTGCTATTTACAGAGCTTAAAGACAAAAAGGCTTTGCCTCAGCCAGAACATCTGTTGGAAGACTGGTCTTATGACTGCAATACATGACGGTCATTGGAGGAAAAAAAAGAACAGAGAAGTCTAGGCCAGAGTAACCAAACTTGGTCCAGAAAATATGGCCAGTAGTTCAAATACACATTCATGGATTAGAGTAAACACAGGTTTGCTCAGGGTCAATGTCTGTGTCTAAGGGAGTCATATGTAATCACTTGAAGTCAGGTGGGTGGAACTAGTCAGGTGGGTTGGTACAATAATTGATTTGTTCAAAATACTTATAGAACATTTGTCATATGTCATGCACTATAGTTAAGAAAATTAATGAATTAGTTTCTATCCCCAAAGATCTCACTAGTAGACAGACATGTAAATAAACAAATTATAATACATTATGACAGGTATAATTAATAGGAACACCTACAACCCAGGTAGAGAACAGAGAGAGAAAAGAAGGACTGACTTTCTTGAGGATGGACACTGGGGACAGGTTACTAGAAATGGAAAGGCTTTAGCAGGGAGGTAATGTCTAAGCTTTTTTCCTTAAGCTGGGTTTTAACAGATAAACAAATCAGATAAAAAGAGAGATGAAGGTCATTTCAGAAAGAGGAAAGGGAACTGATCCCTCCAAGCAAATTACACCCAGCTATCCTTATGTTAGTTGCAGAAGCCTGAAGGCCTTAAGTAGGCAAGATACTCAATTTTCCTAGATGAAAAAAGGTTCGATTCATGTGCAAATGTTACATTTAGATTGTAAGAATATATTTGTTTTTAGCAATATAATTTCAAACCTTTGGTGGGTTAATACTATTAATGCATGGTTGCCACAACACAGGCATATATAGGCTCTCTCAATAAAAGTAACAACCACACTTACACTCTTCTAAGGTAGCCTGGGATAGATAAGAGGACAATACCTCTCCATGCCATGGAAGCTGAATCTGCTAGAACCCACTGACACAACTGCCTGCCCCCTATCTGGCAGGTTTTCCCAACCATCTATGAACAGTTTACCCTGCCTAGAGTGGCAGGATCTGTAATCAGTCATACTTCCCTGGCTTCTCCCGAAATGGGCCCAATAATGGCAAGAAATAGTATTATGGGTTACTTTTGTTTTATTCATTATCTAATGAGTTTATGTTTTTAGCAAATGATTGGGAAAAAATAGTTTTAGTTTTAGAATAAATAAATTGGTCCTCAGCCAGTGGAAAATAAGAGGTACAGGATCAAGAACAGGTTGGACCATTGATGGAACATTTTGGGAAACCTCAACATCTGTGGAATGGAAGAGGAGAACGAAGGAGAAATCATCAAAGACATGGAGACAATAATACCAATATGACTTGTTGGAAACCAAAAGATGTGAGAGACTTCACAAAAAGGCAAGTGAAGCAGCCAGAATTTTAACACCTTTCGTACCGCATAGAAATCTCTAAGACATACGCCAGGGACTGCACGTTTTTCGGCAAACTGCACGTTATTTAAATCATTATAACTACAGTGAAAAACGAGAAAACTCGTGAGCGGTCCTTAATAGATGATGCGCAAAACAGGAGAAAACTCGTGAGCGGTCTTTAAGGTGTTAAGATGACTAACCTCCAGTGACTAATGACCTCATATAATCCCCTCTCCTTGAGTGTGGCAGGATCTGTGAATCTGATGGTATATCACTCTTATGACTATGTTATCTGGCAAATGTGAAGGGATTCTGGATATGTAATTAAGGTACCTAATCAGTTGATGTTGTGTTTATCAAAGGTGGGCCTAACTTAACCAGGTGAATCCTTTAAAAGATTTAGGCCTTCCCTGAGCTCAGAGACCCAAAGCATCAGAAGCTCTCTCTTTTCCACTGTTTTTAAAAAAGCAAAGAGCCATGTTGTGAACTGCCTATGGAAAGAAGCAGCCTTCCTCCAAGTGTAAGGAAATGAATTCTATCAAGAACTTGAATGAGCTTGAAAAAGGACCCTGAACTACATATGAGAATGCAGCCTGGCTGGTACCTTAATTGCAGCATTGAGGAGAGGATCCAGTTAAGCCATGTCTGAACTCCTGACCCATGTAAACTGACCCATGAGATAATAAACTGACCCATGAGATAATAAATATGTCTAAATCACTAAAGTTGTGGTCATTTGTTATTTAGCAATAGAAGGTTAATCCATTAAGTAAGGTTCCAGATTTTCTAAGACTAAAGAAAAAATCAGAATTCAATCTTCAGGTTTTCAGGTTCTGGCTACATGTGTTAAGATGGGTGGAAATATTTTCAGCTAAGATCATCAAAGTAGAAACTTAGTAGTATAAATTAGAACAAAGAAGAGGCAGGGGAAAGATGTAGTTGAATTGTTAAGGGGGTCTCAAGGATCTAGGACATTCCAGATACTGAGGCTGGGACAGACATGCTAATGCCAGCAGGCATGAGGCCAACTGCCTTCTCTGTTCAGGTTTGGTTAAGCAGACTGCAAGTCCCTTGATGATGACAGGTATCATGCCTATCTTATTCATCCATTCTATATCCTCAGCACTCAGCCACCTGGCAGAGTTTAAGCATCTGCTGAATAAATGAATTAATGACTTGCTTTCATACTGGGGAAGGTAAAGAAACAGTTCAAAGTACTGACATTTTATGAGGAAAAATTAGTACCAATCAGCACTACTGTTCACGACTCCTTGAGAGTATCGGACTTAACTCACCATTAAAGTACAAGTAATTTGAGATGTTACAACAGAGGCAGTGATATAGTCATTGTTCAGCTAATCCAAAAGTATCTACTGACTGCGCACTATGCCAGATACAAGAAAAAGACTCCTGTAACTGATGCTCCTATATTCCTTCTAGCTATTGTCTTAGCCAATCACCATTCCTTTGCCACAGTAATATTTTAATAAGACAAATCATCTCATATTATTTCCCTTTCAAAACATTATAATGGATTTTCATTATACTGAGGATAAAATCCAAAATTCTCAATTTGGCTCTCCATAATCTCTGCCTGCCTCTCCAGTTTACCCCCCGCTACGTACCTTATCACCTCCGAGTATTCATTATATCTCCTGTCTATGACATTCTTTGTCTACTCTACCACCAACTCATCTTTCAGATTCCAGCTTAAATTTCTACTTAAATGTCATTTCTTTAAAGATATCACAATACAAATTACCCTTTCTGCACAGCAGTTATCACATAGCTTACATATTAAAGGATTACTTTTTAATATCCACCTTCATCATTACACTGGAAGCTCCAAGAGGTCAGGGATCGTGCCTGTTTTGCTCAGAGAAATATTATCAGTACTCAGAATACGGTTGAGTATCATTTATCAGAAATGCTTGGGACCAGTTGTTTTTTGGATATTGAATTTTTCAGATTTTGAAATATTTGTATTATACTTACTAGTTAGGCATCCTTAATCTGAAAATCCAACATCTGAAATGCTACAATGAGAGAGAATTTCCTCTGAACATCATGTCAGCACTCGAAAAGTTGCAGATTTTAGAACATTTCAGATTTTAGATTTTTGGATCTGGGACGTTCAACTTGTACATACATTTTTGTTGAATAAATAAAAGTAAAGGCCTAGGAGACTACCCAACCACAAATTATGAAAGGTATTGCTACCATCAGTTAGAACTACAGAGCTACAGAGCCCTACTCAGTAACATAACGTGACTTAGAAAGCAATTCTTAACCTTAAAGGGGTATAGAGAGAACTAAGCAGCCAAAGCAACCGTCATCCCTACCCACTCTACCACCCCACCAAAGAACAAAACAAAATAAACCCTAAGCAACACCAAAACCAAAGTCATTTGTTTTTTATTCCCTTTTTTAAATATTGAACTACTGGGTACCATTTTTAAATTCTTAAGAATTCTATTGCTAAGAAAATAAAGGTTTTAAAAATCACTGATTTAAAATCCTTCATGATTGGGCTCTATGTCTGCAACTCATCTCTGACCATGCCTACATCAATAAAATCCTCACTCTGGCCACCTTGGAGACCTACTTCCTCCAACTCACCTTGTGTGTGTTTTTTCTTTTCTTTTGCTTTTTTTTTTAAATTAAACCACTGGGCATTTGGAGGAATAGTCCTGCTCCTTGTCTTCTTCAGGATGACTCTTACTTGCCTCCACTTAGCCATCCCTTCCTCTTGGTGGCTCCAGCATTTCCATATGGAAAGGTTTACGCATGGCACACTGGAGGGAGGGTATGCTGGAGATGTTTTCCAGCTGTATTTGCATAGCAAACACACATTGTTACTTTGATTATAAGGTTCATTTGGTATAATTTAGGGGACTGAAGGAGATTATTAGGGACTAAAATTTCCTAATTGCCTCCTTGGTGCTGAAACTGCTTCTTCTGGAAAAGTTTGCTTGACACCCCCACAACAGACTAGGTGCCCCACACTATTTTGTATTTACTTCTATTAGAGAACTTAAACTGTATTAGGTTGTCTGTCCACCAGTCTCTCTTCCACTAGCCGATAAGCAGGCTGGGAAAACAGGTTGTCCTTCCATGGTTGTAGTCCTAAAACTCAGCAAAATACCTAGAATATAGATTTCTCAATATTTTTTGACTGAATGAATCAAGCACTTTATGAAACCCTGTTATGTGCAAAGTACTACACTAGGTGCTCAAAGTGAGGAATAGAGATACTTACTGCCTGGTTAAAAATATGATACACACAAAATATTTAAAATAACTTCAAATAAAACATCTGCAAATATGAAATATTAGAAATTTCCATTAATCAGCATTCATACACATCTAAATTTCTCAATAAAACACCTTCTATATCATCAAAGAAACATTAAGTACATTGCAACATATTTTCTTATGATGTGAATTTTACTGAATAAAGAGTGCTTAGCATGGTTACCTTAAGACAGTATGTGATAAAATGTGATAAGCCACTAACTGAATAGAATACTCAATTTCCTGATGATGCATTCAAGATCCAGAATGAGAGAACACTCCAGATCAGATGACTAAGCCAACCTAAATCTCAAAGCTCATAAGGCAGTTTTAATCTTGGTTTTAAAAATTTTAAGAGAGGAGGAGGAGTACATCCGTGAAGAGAAAAGATGATGCACCAAGAAGTGGGAACAGACACATACTATGCTGTTACTGTGAGGAGACTGTGTTGAAGAGCAAGAATAAGTGAGATTTGGAAAACTCTATATTCTTGGTTAAGTTTAGTTTTGATATGGTAACCAAATGGGGACTGTAACTCCTAATGAGAATGAAAAATATAAAAACACTGCTTAAATAAATGCTTGTCACATGGTATGAACTTATACTGAACAAATAAATTCATACCAAGGCATGGATTCCAGCATGGACACTCAAGAGTGAACCAAGTATAAAAAAATGAGAGCCAGGACTAGGGTAGCAGCCGTAGAACTGGACAATAATGGTTTTGTAAATATTCTAACAGCTCATGTGTTTGCACTGAAACTGATTTTATTAATCAGAGCAATGCCACGAATATAAACTCTGGAGGATGTTATAATCAAGAAAATGTTTATTTGATAAAAAGCATTTTATTTGGAAAATATGTGCACATGTTGTTGAGTTCTTGGACTAACCATAAAATATGCAACTGAATTCATTATTTCTATATACTTCTGTTTTTTTCTGTGGTGCTCCAAAAGCCTAAGACTTAAGTATATTTGTAATATCTTCTAGTTTTAAGGTGTTTTGATATCTTTAGCCAAATACCGTATTTTAAAATTTGTTTCAATATCGAATAGGAAAATGACTAAAGAGTTAACTGAGTATTCAACTTCAACATTTTACATAAAGACCTACTAGGTCTTCCACTTTAGTTTGATATAAGACCATTATTAGATAACTGTCAGCTCATAACAAGACTGGAAAATACACATCACCACACCATCACGTAAGAGTAAGAAAGAACTTAATATTTTATTTCACTTTGTATTGCAGTAGTAAAATATAAAAAATGAAAATGCTTAACATTTATTTATATCAATCTTGACTTAGAAGTCTATAGCACACACAAAAATTAAGAGCCTACTTATATTAATAAATATAATTAAAACTAAATTATCTTTTTTCTTTCCCAAAGATATAAAATATTAAATTATAACAAATCAAGAACAATAAAAACATTTAGTCAAAATAATCTTTGTAACTTATAGTAAATAGCACTTCATATTTAAAAATCTGAAAAAAATCATTTTTCAGATAACCACACTTCTAGACAGGGCACAAACTGAAATGGAAGAAATAATTTCAAATGTTTCAACCATTTTTATACCAGCAACGAAAAGGAGTAGAAAGCTAATAAGACATTAGCATTTATACCTAAGATTATTACAGATAATTCCAGCCTCTATTAACAATTAGATATCCCGTGTTCTGAAGCCCTCTTAAACTTTTGGGCGTCAACCTGGGTATCTCTTAAAACACTGGGGAAATTCTGAATAACTTTTTTGTTATTGTTCACAACAGGAGAGAAATTAACACTTATTCCTAAAAGTCATCTATAAAGGGTTATGAAACAAAATAACCAATTAATATCAGTGTTTCCAGATTACCCTTTAGAAGGCAAAAAAAGGCAACAAATATCCCAAATACAGGTTTTACATTCAAATTAAATTTTAACTTTATGTATTTAGAACAAACGCCCTCAAACTGTATTTATAAAACTTACAAAGTATGTTAAGGTATGGAACAAATGGTAAAAGTTTCTATGTATGTTGGAAATTTTACATAACTGAAAAATATCTGATTTAAACAAATCCAATGAGATTTATTTTTAAATTATAAATGTTAAAAAAATAGTATATAAGAATCTTTTACTTGAGAAAAGTTAGAAAATGAAGATGAGCAAAAGACTTTAAAAGAGATGTTATCTCATCGCCCATAAATAATGGCTTTGCTTGCTACCCTACCTCGCCACACACAGCAGCAGAGAGATCATTTTCTGTAGTACTGGTAGTTACTGTTACTAGTGGTAACAGTAGCAGCACCAGTTAGGATTCTTAGGGTAGTCTTACTTAATTTATAACATAAATGGGCTACATCGTTTTATAGCAGCACTGTACTATCTTTTCACAGAAATCTTGTTCTCCCCCTCTTGAACTGCTAATCATATTGAAAACACAGGCCAAGCACAGTGGTTCATGCCTGTAATTCCAGCACTTTGGGAAGCTGAGGTGGGAGGATCGCTTGAGACCAGGAATTCGAGACCAGACCAGGCAATAGAGCAAGACCTTATCTCCACAAAAAGAATCAAAAAGTTACCCAAGAGTGGTGGTGTGCACCTGTACTTCTAGGTACTTGGGAGGTTGAGGCAGGAGGATCGCTTGACCGCAGGAGTTCAAAACTTCAGGGAGCTATGATTGCACCACTGGACTCCAATCTGGGTGATACAGTGAGACTCTGTCTCTTAAAAAAAAAAAAAAAAAGGAAAAAGAAAAAAAAAAGGAAAGGAAAGGAAAAGAGAAGAGGAAAATGTGGACTTTGCAGACCTTGTATTCCAAGGAGAACTTTTTAAGGCATGGCTTTCCATCATCAGCAGTGCCTACCAGATCAAAGTTCTTGGTAAAGTAAGGATGATGAAGGAAGGCAAAGTGGCTTGTAAAATGATTTTGAATGAGAAACAATGTACAACTGATAAAACTGGATTGAATGGAATCTATGATTCCTAGTTCTCAATAACCTTGTGTGAATGAGGCTGATCCCCCCATGTTAAGTTTCAGTTCCAATCTTTCATCAATGGTTAAGTTTTACAAAGTATGAACAATGCGTTTATCATTGTTTTAGATATGTGCTACGTATTTAATATAGCAAAAAGGCTAGTTGACAATGCTGCTATTCATAACCAAGTGAGGATTGAATTTTACTATGCTGAGGGACCTTGAAAAACAAGGGAGATAGTAATGATGGGCAAAGACTCTAGTAGAAAAATTATTAAGTGTCCAAGATGATGCTACACAGGACATCACAATCAGATACTCTGGATTTATTACAGGTAGAAATGTGAAAATATTAATTCATAAACTCTAAAATCACAAGTCATAGATGGAGATGTATTAGTAGAATTAGAGAATTTGCCTTAGTTGAGAAGTAACTAATCATAACTAAAATTAGAACTAAGTATAACCAGTCTCATGTAGCAGACCCTCTCGCTAATTTTCAAACTTATTTTTAAGATAATGATGTTTTTATGGGTCCTATGTAGGATACTGATACTATATTTTGTTTTGCCCCAATTAATCTTTTGAAACAATAAAACAAATAAGGTAATGAGGAAACACCTAACAACATATCTCATGAGAACAAATTTATACATAATGTTAATCCATGGTATAAATACAAAGTAAAATTTTGGCAAACACAATTCATTTAAATTTTTTCACTAAATTATTACCTTTTCAGTAGAGTTATTATTACCAGTTGAAAAGACAGTTAAAACAAATAATATGTGCAAAACTAAAGCTCAACTATAGGTGCCAGGCACTATGTTGAGTGCTTTTAAACTTAAGTTCATTTAATTCTGAAAATGACAATATTAAGTTTTATTAACCCCACATTACATATGAAAAACTGAGGCACAGAGAGATTAAGCAACTTGCAGATCATATCTAGGATTCAAAAGGGTAAAGGGAAAAGAGAAGTCAAAATGACTCCCAATTTGCTAGTGCTTGGATGCACCACCAAGAGGAAAGGAAAGTTTGGAGGCGGGTGGGGACTTGGCAAGGGCGATGGCAGGAGAGAAGCATGTGGCAGTGGACAAGCTCTGATGCAGTAGCAGGTGACCAACAGAGTTTCTCAGGGATAGTTGGAAACACAGACTGGCATGAAGACCAAGGCATTTTATCTTTTTATGTTTATCAATATGAAATTTATTTTAATTGCCTTGAAATTATAAAAGCATTCAGTCTACAAACAAAATTAAACTGTAACCAAATCTCAGTTTTAAAGACACAGACCATATCTGTATTCTTAAAAACAGCCAACATTTTTACAAGTAGCCTTATTTAGAGACTCCATATGTCTCTTTCAAACTTTCTACCCTGAAGGAAAAACCACTGAAACCCCTATCAGTGGACTCTGCTGTAAGTAAGTTCACTAGGCTGACTCGGCATCAGCTTATTCCTCACCTTTTATACTTGTTTGTCCCTTTCCTTTTTTTTGACAAATCTGGCCAGCACTTTGCCCAATAGGTTTTATTTTCTATTTCTCCAGCAGCTGGTGCTGGTCTGTGAGCCCCACCAGTGCTTCCCTAGCTCTGTATCTGCAATCACACATTTCCTTTTCTCTGAAGCCTGTCAAAAGCGATTTCTCCCATCATCTACACAACACCTAAAATTCCACCTCCTGTGTAAAGTTTCCCTAAGCTAAAGAAAAAGATGCAATTTTTGCTAGATTATTCCAGCAGAAACAGGTACTTATTACTGATTAAGTCCAAAATGCATTTACCACTGTATCAACATATTCATTGATTTATGCTACTTGTTCAGTTGCTTGCATATTTTCTACACTTCTATGTTGATGTTGTCCATTTTAGGTATCTGGTGAACAGACACTATATTTATTTAAGTCCATTTTTACAGTTAATACCTTGTATAATATCATGTAAAACTGGGTACATAACTAATGCTTCTAATGTAGCTTATTTTCTATGTAATCTAAATATATAATCTTATAATTTTGGACAAAAAATGAAATAAAACCATTTTATCCATAATTTATATTCTATGGCATTTAAAAACTGCTAAATATATATAGCTCCTCAAAAATTGTCCTTTTGCAAAAGGAGAAATTGCAGGGAAGTCAACTGGCTTTATGTAGGGGCTCTCTGTCACAGGAGAATTTCAACACCTTCACTGGGCTGACAACCATACTCCCTGCTTAAACCTTCAGCCTTAATGCTCTCTAAGATATCTCTTTTGGTATTCTTTACAAACACAGGAGAAGCTTTCTTATAGGTTATAACATTTTGGATTGAAGCCAAGGAAATCTAAAACTGAGCCAATGAAACCTCAGAATTCTATAAGAAGGGGTCTTAAAGAAAAATGTATTTTATTAATTTTAAAACAAATTCCACAAGTGAAGTCATCTTATAATGAAAACCTAATATCCTCTATGAAATGAGTAAAAAGAGGGAAAAATAAAACATTTTATAAAAGTGGGACACACTTAAGAAATCTGCGGAGAAACAAGTAGTGTCAATTTTTTTCCCCATCCCTATCTTTTTCACAATTTTGCTTCTAAAAAGAAATAAGTTCTTATTCTACATCATGTGGTTCAAACAATAAATTCCAGCTAGGATTTGTGAAATGGAATTAAAATTTTCAAAAAATAATCTTATACTGGCTCACTCAATTTTGCAAGAATCCTTATGAACTTAGGCTATTCCCTCTCCCACCCACTATTCCACAATTTATTAGATTAGAAGGTAACTCTCACATAAAAGAATGTTAAAAAGTTGGTTTTAGCTTGGCTGTACAGTAAGTGAAATTACCAAAGAATACACCTAGAAAAAGAGCCTAGGTGTGACACAAACAATACCTCCCATTTTAAATAGGCAAGTACTATTGTAGCTATCAAATAAAGTTAAGAAACTGATAAGGTGCCTTGAAAATCACAATGTTTGGGCTTTTTAATTCTAAATTTTAATTTCCAAAATCTTTTAAGAATAAAGTTTACAAGCACTGTAAAGGCAAGAAACAATTATCATGTTGTGGATAATAACAATACTAGGAAGGAACAATTACTAAATAATAAAATACTATATTCAATATAAAGAAATGGGCTTTATGGGTAAAGAAACACTATTATGGGTTACATGAACATGTAGTAGGTAATTCAGACATACAATTCTGTGGTTCCATTGTTTTTACTTCTCAAACTATGTATATTACATATTGACTTGGTAAAGTCTCTACTGGAAGTCTGACCACCTCTGATACTTTTATAAGAAAATTTTAACAAGCTCCTACCTCTTCCTCCTCCCCAGTACTTTGGTCAATTACGAAATACATGCATACACACACAACTGCTTTCAAATTAGACAAATTTTCCACATTTATTCAATATCTATAAGTCATTTCAAAAATAATTCCCATTCTGGCTACACTGGGAAAATGAATGAATGAAGAACCAAAGAGACAGAAGAAATCTCTGCTTCCTGTTCTCTTGTTATTTCTCTGCTGCAGAACAGGCTACAGAATTTGTGGGACCCAGTGCCAAACGAAAATGCAGGGCCCCTCATATGAAAATTGTTCAGAATTTCAAAATGGCAACAGCAGAGCACTAAACCAAGTACAAGACCCTTCCAAAAGCCTGAGCCCGAGTGACTGCACAGGCTGCAGCCCCTTGAAGCTGGCCTGCTCTTTTCCAGCTGTGTTTTACCAGCTCCCTAGTCTCCAGGCAAGCACTCACTTCCTCTGAAGCCACCCTCTCAGCCACCGCATGGCTAACATTCACACTCTGATCCTGCTACTGTCTTTGAGTGAAAGAATAAAAGGTGAGATGCAGTTTTAACAAGATAAAAGTCAAAGCTTACAGTTTAATGCAATACCTCTCAATGATCTTTGAGCTCTTTTAATTGTAACCTAGTCTTTACAGAATAAGAATAGGATATATTAAATGCATAAAAAGATTAACTTACCAGAAAACTATACAAAGTAATTAATATGTGAAAGTAAGCAGTGTTAAAGTATGACCAAACATGTTAATTTTTTTTCAGTAAAGGTAAAAACAAATCCTCTTAAGTAGGAGGTAAGCATTTTGCTTTTAACCAAACTACCAAAGTCAGTTAAGGAGATATTTTTAAATGACTTCAAGACCAAAGAGTTGGTAAGTTTTTTAGTAAATGAATACTTGCATAGACAAGTACTGTGTATAAGCAAGTAAAAAATGTATAAAGGCAGGTAAGCAGAAGCCTGCATTTATTATTTACAAATAACTAATCATTTATTCTTTCTGAAACAAGTAAGACAAAGAATCACTGTAATAGAACACAGACTTTAAGAGTAAAAACCAAAAAGGCTGTGGAAAAGGAAGGGCACACAATAATCAAAGGAGGATTATATTAAGATATAATCTTCAAATATAACTACAATCATAAAATGAATTTAATGCTTCAAGTACGCTGTTCCTACTCCTAAAAGCAATGTGAAAATGTCCAAAAGGATAACATACTGAATCTTTCGTAACTTAGTAAAAAATGTAATACACTTAATTTAGACTAGTCTGTTCATGGTCAATACATACATAAGTTTATTCCTTAAATATCATGTGAATTTTCAGCAGTAATTTCCCTTTCATATTTTCCACATCTATTTTTAAAGTATTTTTATTATTTTAGAAATAAAATATGATTTTTGCAAAGACATGGCAATTTTATCATGTCAGTAGCATTATCAATCTGTTTTTATTTAAAGTAAAGACATAAGGGATGTTAACAAGTACCTAGTTTTTAAACTATTTATTTGAAATGTTTAAAATAAATTTTATAAAGGCAAAGCTGAATATGTAATTTCAATAGTATACTAGCAAACAATCTTTAATATGCACCGTATTGGGCATCTTTTAAAGGAAGTAGTATAACTAAACATCTATAGAATGTTGATTTTATTATTTTGTCAGATCTACTAGATAACTAGCCTGAAGATTCTTACTTTAAAAAATGATTTTTTAATGTACTAGTCTCAGAAATAATGCTATTTTTAAATATAAGAAATAGAAGATAAAGCCATTTTAATTTTACATAAGCAATTACTCTTAAACAAAGGAGTGATTTTGGTAATATAAATAAAAGAAGAAAATTAGTTTCAACCTCTGTGATGAAGTCATTACTGGCCTTTATTGTGTGACCAGGTAACAAAGAGCCACAAAATTACTCTTAATGGATACAATTCAAATATTACTAATGTTTAATTATCTGAGGGGTAAAGCTTATTCTGTTGTTAGTTAAGTGTAGTGGTTTCTCAAAATGTGGTCCCTGGAACAACATCATCAGCACCACCTGGGACCTTGTTAGAAATTTTTGCCCCATCCCAAACCTACTGAATCACAAACAATAAGGAAATGGTCCATCAATCTTTATTTTAATAAGTCCTCCTGGTGATTCTGATACAGATAAATTTTAAGAATCAGTGGCTTAGTATGTTTTCAAAATGTATCATGGAGGGGTCTTTGGAATAAAACTGTCCAAATTTCACATTTTTTAAATTGATAAAGTATCCCTAGACCAACTGAATAATTTAAGTTCAGCTCAGAAGAAACAACAAATCAATTTTACAAATACACAAAACCTACTCTTGTTAGCAATAATGTAATCAAAACCATATGAAGGAACAATTATGATTGAATGTAATGTCTTGGTCAACAACAAGTTAGGGAATTGAACAAAAAAGAAATGCCAAAAATGCTTTAAGTAGCAATTGTATAATATATCTTACAAATTGAGAAATCATAATAAGTGTACAACACCTACTGAGTTCATACCAGGTACAAAATTCAGGAATGCAACATAAAAGCGAAAAAGCAATATGCCTGTTTCTTAAGGACACCAGAACGAAAGTCATCAATCTGAAAACACAGCTATCCTACTCCAGTTTGAATCAACTCCAGCATGAAATAAGTCTTCTGATAGCATACCATTTGGCATTAATATTTGCATCTTTACAGTTTTTAATTACTCAATATATCTTTTCTCATAAACGAATCTTTCTGCTCGTCATAAAATATATGCTAAAAATATTAGGGTCTTTAAAAAAATTTCTTCTGTTTCTTTCATCTTTTCCCATTTTTGTCTTCCTGTTTAATATCTTTCTTGATAAACCCATAAAGTCATTTTCATCCACCTTTTCTTCTTGGTTTTGAAGCTACATGATCACTGTTCCCTCACTTACGACTTTTCCTTCCTTCACATGCTTTTGAATAAAGAACTTTCTAGGCCTACTTTTAAAATTATAAATCAAGCCAATGAAACATATCTATCTACTTCCTTTATATCCCTAAAAAATAAAATTCTGAAAGGAGGTCATTGAGAACCATAGGAATCCTCCTCCAGTTAAACATTCAGGGCAATTCTTCTGGCTCTGGCATTAGAAAATAATACATTTGTATATAGTGTGGCAACAGACTGTTGTAAACATTGTAAAATAAAATATGCCAGTAATCTTTAAGGAGAAGAAAATCAGCTTTCCTGATTGGTATCACAAAAGTTTTTGCATTGTATGACCTAAACTTCCTAAAAAGCGTACTTCTAGTGATTTATTTGGACTGTGGTTTCAATATGGTATAACAAGTGTTCTTACAACAGCAGCACAAGGTATTTATATGGAAGAAACATCTCTTTAAAAATAATCATTAGTCCATATGAGAACTGAATATGCTGAAACTCTAGGATTATCATTATTATTTCAGAGACAGGGTCTTGCTCTGGCGCCAAGACTGGAGTGCACTGGCATGATCAAAACTCACTGTAATCTCGAAATCTTGGGCTCAAGTGATCCTTCTGCCTCAGCCTCTGGAGTAGCTCGGACTACAGGTATGCACCACCACATCTGGCTAATTAAAAAAATTTTTTTGGAGAGATGGAGTCTCACTCTGTTGCCCAGGCTAGTCTTGAACTCCTGGCCTCAAATAACCACTGGGATTAAAGGCATGAGCCACTGCACCTGGATGTAGGATTAGTACTTTTAAAATAATTCTTTAGTTTTGTCAAATCATTTAAGCTGCTGAAAAGTAATATTAGAAATACCATGGTTACACACATACACACACACACAAGACTCTAATTACATGAGAGGAATGCAGAATAAGCGTTTAATGCAGGTAAGATTTTGGAAAAGTATTTACTAAGTGTTCATATTGTAACAATAACTGTCATCTGATAACTGATAAAGTTTACTGTGTATTATCAGGTTATGTACTGAGTTCTTTACAAGCATTCTCTCTAATCCTCAGGACAATTCTGCAACTTAGTATTACTATTTCCATTTTACATAGAAAGAAAGAAAATCATCCTCCAAAACCAAGCTTTGCCTAAGGCTACACAGCTAGTAGTAGAGTAGCAAAATTGATATTCGAACTCAACCTTTGTATAATTCCAAAGTGTATACTTTTCCTCTGTATGATATTGCCTCTCCTAGATTATATTTATATATATATACACACACATATACTTCTATAACATTATTATATTTGTATTGTATTAATTTATTTCCAAATAATTTATTGGGGATTTCTTATTGATAGCCAATAACAATAAGAACCCCAAAAGTATATATTAAAAAAATTTCCAGAATGTTTTTTCAAAGTTTGGCCTTAAACATCTAATTCTCCTTGCTCTCTATTTTGATCTACAAGAAGTTTCTTCTGCCAGAGGAAGACAAAGTGAGATGGCAATTTTGGTACTTCCTATACCAAGTTAAGCATTTCAGTAGTAAAGAAGGTTTAATCTTCAATAGCTCAGGATTGAGCTTTTTATCCTCATTTCATCATAAACCAAAATCTTTATAAAAGGTCATTAGAAAGCAATCATGAAGAAAGAGTAATAAAGTTCAAATAAAAGACTTAGCAACGTTTCAAAGCTGGAAAAAACTTCAGCAATCATCTAGTAGCCCAATGCTGATTTTACAGGTAAGAAAACTGAAAGCCAGAGACATAAACTAGTGTCCAGGGTCCCTCCAGTGATTAATCAAAACTTTCTGAATGCTCAGTGCAGTACTGTATCCACTCAGTCAGGCTTCCTTTTAAATCAAACTCATCATTTCAGGAACACTGTTCCGGCAAGTGTTAACAACAAGTGTAACAGCTCCTCTCTGCAAGTGTTTACAGCTCTTGTAACAACTCTTGTCTTGATCAGGGAAATAACCCAGCGGCACGTGGAGAGTAGAACAGTCTTTATTCCACCAGCACACTAAGCCGATTTCTGATCGTCTGACACCCCTTCCCCGGTCTCCACCAGCTTTTATACCTTTGGTAGGACTCAAAAAGCATCCAATCAGCAACAAGCTTTAACATCCAATCAGCAACAGTGGGATTCAAAAAGTACCCAATCAGGATCACACGAGCAGCGTGGCCAGAGGACGGGAGCAGGCAGCCAAGCATCGAGCGCAGGCCCGGCCACAGCAGCATGCACTCGCCCGCCGCGGCCTCCAGCTGGCCCCGTGAGGATGGCCCGCGAGGATGCGGAGCAATGGGGAGGCGGCGAGCGGCCGAGTCCCAGCGCCCCACGGTTTTCCCCATCAACACCCTCTCCTCCCACTCATACAGCTCTTCTTCTTGATTGATAGACCACTGTTCTTTTTCTAAGATCACTATTCTGTAGCTACTCAGAAAAACATTTTGGAGCAATCTTGGACAAACATTTATTTTACATCTTCTTTATTATTTAATCAGATAGCAAATCCTACATCTCACAAAACTCCTCTCACATTTATACCAGCTTTTCCATTCTTAATGCAACCATACCATCTCCAACTCACATGCTTTCTATGGCTTCTTGCTTGGCCTTTCTACCTCTTCTAATCTTTTACTTCTTCTGTTTAAAAAAAAACTAAACAAAAAACACTGACTTTTGGTTGTCTACCAAACGTTTAAATTCTTTAATCTGGTATTCAAGGCACTGCTCCACCTAGGCATGAACTACCTTTTCCAGGTTTTTAGTTTTTTTTTTTTCTTTTACTTAATATTTTCTTTAACCTCTAATTTGGCTTCAGTCACATTTGAAAGAAACTTGTCTTCCATTTTTTCTTGCTCTGTGAAATTAATGAAATTTTATTATTATTTTAAAGTAAGATCTCCAGTGCCTATCATGGCTGGAGTTAGACCCGTAAGACTGCCAAACTAGTATATTCTGAATGTATTTGATTAAAAATATATCGGAAAAAATTATCATATAAAGTTTAAAAATCTAGTACAATGTTAAAATTACAGTGAAACTGGTAGGAAAATACATTAGTATAGTCTGTTTTGTGATAATGCTTATTTTGAAAATGCAAATTTGTTTCAATGCAATTGGTATATTAGAGAACAATGTGAGCATAAAAAGAATTTCAGATTTGCTTATGCATGAGTTTATTTCCAAGAAACACTGGGTAAACACATAAAACTGCAGCCAGCTTGGTTATAAGTCACAAAAGAATAAACAAAATACACATGTGCATAAGTTACCAGCCACTTCACTTCTCTGCACTTATATTATCAGTCACCTATGTTATGAGCCACACACATTCCACATCCACAATGTACAACTTTCCTTCTGATTTCAGATAATTCTGTTTCCACCACTTAACAATAACTCATAGACCACAACTAGACACCCACTTCCAAAAGAAAACTTCAGGCTTTTTTCAAGGTAAAATGCTGTATTTATTATAGTAGTTACATATTTATTAACCACTTAACACATGTAATACTGTGACTCAACTGTTATTAGGTTCCTGTCTTTTAAAAAATGTGTCACTGACAAAGTATTTTGGGTGTTGATCATGCTCCCCATAAGCCCTGTGACTTTTAATGTCCAATCTAATTATGGATAATTTAGCTTATGGAAATAATTTTGGTAAATGCAAGAAGTTATATGCACAAAGATATTATCTATCATATTATTCAGAGAAGTAAAACAAAACAAACAAGCGTAAGATATCTAACAGGAAGAGAACAATTTATTAATAATGATATATAAGCAAGATGATCTATTATTAGTCATTTAAAAAGAAAAATGGACAATGAAATGAAATGAAAAAAGTCAAAATTAAGAAATAATGAAATATGTATTATGCCTATATTTAAAATAGTTATGCATATAATCAAGACAAAAAATTAATATGAAAATTTGAAAATCATTGAAAAAATTGGAAAAATGGCGGAGTAGGGCTGACCTCTTGGCTCTCGGCTCTCAGCGTGAGACGTGAGGAGGGCAGACAACCACACGCAAGAGATCTGCATTTACACTGGATCGGCTT
>CAUYPO010084874.1:0-18346 GCA_963574435.1 Cheirogaleus major
ATCAGAATAGGTAACATATACATATATGTTTTCATTACGTTATTTTTAAATGTTCACAATTTTATTTTGATAAATGAAAAATTAGAAAAGTCATATCACGGCTGTCGGCTAAAGTCGCTGTGCACGTTCATCTGTGGCTGTTGACTATAGTCGACACTGGTACCGAAGTGGTTAAGCCCTAGAACCAAATCTAAGAGGCTGAGATCTGGGGCAGAGGAACAGAAGGTAGACTGCAGGGTAGGGGAGGGAGGAGCCTGGTGGTCAAGGAGCTTCTGGCCATTCCTCACATGGCCTTGCCCCTCGGTGCAAGTGTTGCTCTTCTCTCTGTAGTCACTGAGCCCCCAAGCCTGGTATTCCCTCAACCACCTGGCCACATCCTACAGGGCCTGATCACAGAGGAAGCAGCTCCTCTGCCTCAGTTGCCTGGGGGTGTTCCATGTCCCACAAGAAATTGGCTTTTGACTCCTCTCTGCTCACAGGCCTGCCACCCGCTCTGTTCCTCACCAGGCTGGGCCTTTCCCATGAATGGCATCATCAGGTCCAAACTTGGACTTTGTCTAAACTCTGTTTTCTGGACCAGAGGTCCAGACAGAGCACTGACTTGCCCAACATCACATGCCTATGCCAGCCCCTTCCCCAGGCTGGTTGAAGTTCACTGCTGAGACCTAGGCCCTGGATCTGTTAACTTAGGTGCAGGCAGGATGAGCTAGGCTCTGAGAAACAGAGCATCTGGGGATCAGGAAGACTTCCTGGGAAAGGTAACATGAAGCCTGAGTTTTGAAGGTTAAGTAGAAGTTCACCAGGCAGAGACATCTAAGGTATCTGGTAGGACCAGTCTGGGTCCTACTGGACTGGAGTCAGGGCACATGCAGGACCTTGGGCTCTAAGAAGCTGGAGCTGGATCAGAAGGGGTTGTGAAGGGTGCACTAGGGATCCTGGATTAGCAGTTCCCAAGACTGCCAGTTTTTCATGGTTGTGGACTGTAGTGAGCAGCCATCATGGACAGTGCGGAAGGCTGTGGTCACTCTCTGAGGGTGTGTCTGCAGATAACTGGGATCTGGTCATGTGGCTGATAAGATGTTTAAAGAGAGAGTGATGGGGTGAGATTTGAGTGTCAGAGTTCTTTGGCTGCTGGGAGGCCAGGGAGGAGGCTGTAGCAGCAGTCTGGTAGGAGGTAGTGGTGACAATGGGGAGAAGTGGGCAGATTTTCCAGGACCTCATGAGGAACTGGATGCAAATTGCTAGGGGAGAAGAGGTGGTATCCACAGTAGTGGCCAGGTTTCCGGCTGGAGCCCCTGGAGGGAGGGTGGCAGGGCATGGCTGACAAGGGAAAGCAGGCCAGACTGGGTATGGTTGAGGTCATTTGGAACGGGGCGAATGTGGGAGGCCTGAGGGAAGTCAGAGTGATGTTCAGAGGCCGGCACGCAGGGAAGAGAGGTCTGGGCTGGTGACAGGATTTAGAACTTGGTGAGGCACGAGCATGATGAGATCACTCAGGGAGTGTGAGAAGTACCATGAGAGGGTTTCTGGGGGTCATTGGAGGTCACTGTGGGACTTGGCTGGGAAAGACAAGAAGAGGGAGGCGCAGCCTGGACTGGAGGACCTGGGCTCGCTGGGACTGCGCGCAGCTCCGCCAGCCGCTCCCCGGGCCGTAGAAGGCTTCTCGCTCAGCTCGGCCCCGCCCCGAGCCCGCCTCCCAGGCGCTCCCCGGCAGGTTTGCCGGGGTCCTGACCGGGCCACCACCGGCTCGGGCTCCGCCTCTCGCGCCGCAGATCTGCTGGGCTTGGCTCACTTTTGCTTCCGTCCCAGCCTCTGACACCGCCCGCCCCCGAGTAGAGGTCGGAGCGCGAGCTGGACTTCCTAGACGCCTTCCGCTTCTCCAGTGTTCCGCCGTCCCCCGGCAGCTTCTCTCGCGGACACCGTCCATCGGAGTTTGCACCCAGGGCCTACTGTGTTCCCAGGAGAGTCGCTAACTTTTGGAGCGCGGCCCACTAATGATAACTCCCGGTCCCGCCGTCTCTGTCCCGCAACAGCGCGAAGTTCGGAACTTGGACGCCATAGGCCTCAGCACAGGGATTTTCCCGAAGCGCGTTACCTGGCTTCTGCGTCTCAGAACGCTATCTCTGCGCATGCGCGCCTAAGAGGGCGGCCCCCAGACGGCCTCGGCTTTTCGCTGCTGCGCATGCGCTTGGCCAAACCGGAAGTACGTCCAGCTGTAGCCCCGTGAGTTGTGGCCTGGCTTTTTTTTAAGGCTTCCTGAGGCTGTGGATTAAGATTTCACTGGTCCTCCCAGAACAGGGTATCAAAGCACAGGTGGCGCAGGCGTAGACCTTTACCTGGCATCACTCTTTCCCCAACAGAGGCAAACACTCCCATGGCCACCCAGGGGATGAAGTCCAAAATTCTAAGCCCACACTTATTGAATAGTTCACAGCCTGACCTCATCAAATTTAACATCTTCTTTCTTACCCCACTCAACTCCAAACGCTGGTTAGCCCCTCTGAGAGATCCACCCTCTGTAATCTAAGACCTGGAACTAATGGGGCTCCTGGGAAGACTGTTCCGAAACTGCTCCATCCCCATAGCCAATGGGCTCTCAATGCACTGGGACAGCCCCCCCCACCGCTGCCTGTTTTCATCCACTATACTGTGACTAGGGGTTTCAAAGGGTCTTCTCAGGCTGCAAGTTTCCAGGTGACAGTGTGCATGCATATTCATCCAACTATCACTGATGTTGGGCCTCACGCCTCACGTGACCGGGAAAGTGTGTGCTCAGCGTTTGCCGAAAGAAGGCAAATCTCTAAGCAGCTTGGCAACAAATTTATTCAATCAGAGTAGAAAGAGCAAGAGTCCAAGTACTTTGATTCTTCTATGAAAACTGTGCCTCCTGACTGAAGAGCTGCCAGCCTGCCCTCCCCTACTCTCGAAACAACTCACCCTACTAAGGCACTTGAGAAAGGGGGAGCAGGGAAGTCTCAGACCTAACCCCTCTGGATCCCAGAGAGCCAGCGCTACCTCACCAGTTCCCTTCAGACACAGTTTGAGCAAAGAAAGCTGGCAGAGACTTCTGCAGGGGAGGAAGGCTAGCCCCTCAAATGCTGGTGTTAGGCACAGGGACAATGCTAGTGCCATAGAGGGGCTGGTGACGGGCATTATTTCAGATAAAGGTGTACTGAATCCATTATGTGAGCAAGACACTTGATAATAAGGCTTTGTGGCCTCAAAGGCCATAGCTCCAGCCTGCTCCTCTCTCTAAGAGAGTACTAGAAGCCAGAGTATGGGGATGGGGGCCCCCAGAGTTTCTGAAGAGAGAAGGGAGCCGACCATCAGGATAGGGGAAGAAAGAGTTTGAATCCTCCCAGCTCCCCCCTTTCTAGAGAAATTAATGCTTCTGCTTAAGCACCTCCAAAAAGAGAGATATAGATACTGCCAATAGAAGAATAAAATGCAACACCCCCCCCCCAGGAAGACAAAAACTTCTTTGGAAGACCAAAGAAGTTGGGGGCAGCTGGAGCACCGCCCCCCTCCAAGAATCTGTAAGTGCTTTGGGAGGGCTTCAATCCCCTGCAAACCAGTACTCTGGGCAGGGCAGGCATCACTCCCTTAGGAGCTGATCTGACTCAGAAGGGCTGAGAAGTCCATGTCCACAATGGAGGAGAAGTCTTCATCCCCTGATAGGAGGCCGTTGGGGATCCCTGAGGCTCCCAGGGGGTTGGGAGCTGGGTCAGGGGGCCTCTGGGATCCTGTTACCAGGCGAGTTATAGACTCAGGGTATTCCATCAGCATGGGCTCAGCTGTGTGGGGGGCCATAGAAACACCCTGGTTCAGCAGCTGCTGAAACTCAGAGTTGTCGACGGATGCCAGGTCCGTGAACACAGCTGGGTCTGTGCTGTTGCCAAGCAAGGCCCCCAGGTCTTCATCAGCATCAAACTGCAGCTGCAGCAAGGCCTCCGTCAATGTTCCTTCCCCAGCCTGGGTGGGCTTGGGGGCAGGGGGGGCCACAGCCTGAAGAGGGCCTGGGGCTAGGACTTGGACAGGGGCTGGGGCCTGAGCCAGAGCTGAGGCCATGGCTGAGGTAGGGGTGGGGGTGTGGGCCAAGACTTGGGTAGGGGCTGGTGCCAAGGCTGAGGCCTGGCTTGGGATCTGCCCAGAAGGAAATACCATGGGGGAAAACTCGTCAAAGTTGATGGTGCTGAGGGATGATGTGAAAGGATAGGGCTGAGGGGCTGGAGGAGAGAACAGAGAGGCAAGGGTCAGAGCAAGTCCCAGAGACCCACCCCATCCTCAGTACCCCCTCTCCATAATGCTTAGGACCAATCCCTCCCTGTGGAGCTCCTTCTTCTTACCCAGCTTGTAGGGTTCACTTCTAGCCACACCTTCTCTTTTGAGCTCTCCCTGAGTACTCAAGCCCACAAAGCTCTCTTACCCCTGATATTTTAAATCTCTCCCAGCCTTTTAGAGGAAGGGACACTTTCAGAGATTAGCAGATCTCCTCATTTTCCAGCTGAAAAACCAAGCCTTGAGAGGCAATGAGCCCTCAGAGCACCAAGTTAGTAACAGCTTTAAGTGGGCACTTTGTCACTTTTTTTTTTTTAAAGAGACAGCGTCCTGCGCTGTGCCCAGGCTGGAGTGCAGTGGTACAATCACATAGCTCACTGCAGCCTTGAACTCCTGGACTCAAGCCATCCTCTTGTCTTTGTCTCCAAAGTAGCTGGGACTACAAGTGTACACTACCACTCCTGACTAATTTTTTAATTTTTTATAGAGACAAGGTCTTACTATGTTGTCCAGGCTGGTCTCAAACTCCTGGCCTCAAGCCATCCTCCTGCCTCAGCCTCCCAAAGTGCTGGGATTATAGGAATAAGCCACCACAACTGGCCTGTCATTCGCTAATTTTTTCTATATATTTTTAGTTGGACAATTAATTTCTTTCTATTTTTAGTAGAGACAGGGTCTCGCTCTTGCTCAGGCTGGTCTCGAACTCCTGAGCTCAAATGATCCGCCTGCCTCAGCCTCCCAGAGTGCTAGGATTACAGGCGTGAGCCACTGTGCCCAGCCTGTCACTCTTTTTTTTTTTTTTTTGAGACAGAGTCTCACTTGGTTGCCCGGGCTAGAGTGCCGTAGCGTCAGCCTAGCTCACAGCAACCTCAAACTCCTGAGCTCAAGTGATCCTCCTGCCTCAGCCTCCCAGGTAGCTGGGACTACAGGCATGCACCACCATGCCTGGCTAATTTTTTCTATATATATATTTTAGTTGGCCAATTAATTTCTTTCTATTTATAGTAGAGATGGGGTCTCATTCTTGCTCAGGCTGGTTTCGAACTCCTGACCTTGAGCGATCCACCCGCCTCGGCCTCCCAGAGTGCTAGGATTACAGGCGTGAGCCACCTCGCCTGGCCCTGTCACTCTTTTTTGAGCCACATACCAGGTACATGCATCTTGCTACTTTAGAGGTGATATTTTTTTTTCTTTTTGTTCCCCTAATTCAACTGAGAGTTGAAGGCAAAGATTCTGTACTTTTAACTTCTGTATCCTAAGGTATCCAATATGGGGTTTAACTGGCATAGTGGTTCTTAGACTTCAGCATGCATTAGCATCCCAGGAATTTGCTGGTTCCTGGGCCCATACTTCCAAAGCCTCTGATTCAATAGGTCTGCCATGGGGCCCAGGAACCTGCATCTCTGCTCCCCAGATGACTGATGGAGGTGACCAGGCCCCACCCGCTGAGAAACACAGGCCCAACAGACAACAGGCTTCAGACATCTGCTGCTGAGGCCAATTCCTCTGCTCATCTCCCTCCCAAAAGGTGTCTCAACCACAGGCTGAACAGATGTGAACCTGTTCTAGCAGGACAAAAGGAAATCCTTACCTGGCTTGGGGACGGAAGTTGTGCTGCGGGAAGGCACAGCAATGCGCCGGGGTGGAGGCCTGGGGTCGGTGGGTCCTGCAGGGCAAGGGCCGGGTCAGTTCTCAGCCTCTGGGGTGTGCCTCCCCAGGGTGTCCCCTCCCTGCCCACTGCCTTTCTCGATGGCTCTCCCGACTCCCCATCTCACCACTAAAAGGACTCTTCTTCATGATGCTCTTGAAGGTCTCATATGTCCTTTTGCGTTTCTCCTCAATCCGGTGACGGTCATCTGGGAAAGTAACAGGGAGAAGTGGGACTTGCTCTCCTCAGCTGGGCTCCCAACACTCTCAAAGGCCCCTCAGGAGGAAGATGAGGAACTGGCTTTCCCAAAACCCATGTCCCAACTTTCCCAGCAAATGAGAAGAGCTGTGTGACACTGTTTGACACTCAGCAGTTCTAAGAATCCCACAGCTTTCTGAGAAGGCCTCTGTTGGCTGAATCTGCCCCTCTAAGGCCCCATGGGTGATGCCAAGCAAAGGGGCTGTGCTCTGTGGGAACAGGAGCCCTTGCGGGGGCCCTAGCATTCAGCTCATCTCCAGCCTTGGTCCAGGCCTGGCAATAATCTCTGCACTCAGGGCTAGTTGAGGCACAACAGGCTTGATTAAGACTTCAGCAGAGTCGGATGGAGGGCAGGCGGGAGGGGGGAGGAAGTGTAGAGTTACATAATGTGTGCCGTGCGCGCCACCTCGGGATTGGACTCGCTTGAAGCTCTGGCATGTGGGGGGGGAGGGGTGGTAGGGGCAATGTATGTAACCCTAACAATATTTGTACCCCCATTATATGATGAAATAAAAGGAAAAAAAATCAAAAAAAAAAAAAAGACTTCAGCAGAGACTCTCATTCTTTCTCTAATGGTTTGCTACTTCAGTCGTAGCTTTCAACTGTCTAACCACTGCAGTACCTAGGTAACTCCAAAGCACCTCACTTCCATCAGTCCAAAGCCAACCTCATCCTCTGTCCTCAGAAACCTGGTTCTTTCTCCTGTGTTCCCTGACCATCCATCTGCCCTATCGCCAGAGCTAGAAACCTTGGAATCATCCCCAACATCTTCCTTTCTCTAACTCCCTACCACTCACTGACACATATTTATCACACGCCTACTATGCATCAGCTTCTCTCCTGGCCACTAGGGATATGGCCGTGAGCACACAAGGTGCCTGCTCCCCAGAAGCTGACATCCTAGTGAAGAGAAGGATGGGACAAAACCACATACACATACAAGAAAATCTCAAGAAGTGACAGGATCTCTGAGGAAGATAAACAAGGTGACGTAACAATACCAGAAGTGAGGTCGGGAGTCTAATTTAGAGGTGATCAGGGAAGGACTGGTGTGAGCCAGGCATGAGAAGACCTGGGGCCAGGCATCCCAAAGGACTGAGCTTGGTGTGTGTCAGGTGCAAAGCCATGGTCCTGACAGGGAACCAAGGAGGACAGCAGTAGGAGATGTGATCTCATTTTGCCATATCTTGTGCAAGGTTCACGCCAAATCTTCTCTTCCTGGACTACCGCAACATCTTCCAGAACGGCCTCCCTGCTCTGAGTCTCTCCCTCTTTGATCCTCTACACGCGGTCGCCAGAGTGAACTTCCAGATCTGTTCTTGGCACTGCTCTGCTTAGGAACCTTCGGTGGCTTCCCACTGCCTTCAGATGAAACCCTGGATGAAGGCCTTGAGCCTAACCAGGCCCTCCTCTGTCTGGGCCTGCTAACTGCCCAATATCAGCTCCCACCACTCAGATGCCCCCAAACAGGCTGTGCATTCGCCAGTACCCTGCATTTCCAGGTGCTGGACCACCTGCCTGGAGAACTTCTGTGTCTTTCTCCAAGTTAAATGCCACCTCCTCCACGCAGCTGTCTCCAGCTCTCCGCCTCTGTGCTCTCATGGCACGCTGCATACAGCTCCATTTCACATGTCACTCTGTGACTTAAGGATCTGTTTTGCAAGTTTGTCTTCCTCATGTGCCTGAGCTTCTGAAGGGTAGGGAATATCTTATTCATCTTTGTAATTCCCAACATCTAGCACACGCCCTCATGCTAAGTGGGCACTCAAAGTCTTGATCAAAATGTGGCTGGGCTGTATGACAGTGACAAGAGACACACAGTGTGGCAACAGGACCCAAGAGCCAGACGGCTTGGGTTCAAATGGTGTGACTCTGTCACTCACTAGCTATGTGAGCTCAGGTAAGTCAGACTCTATTTCCTATCTCAAAAGACTAATGAGAAATTAAAATCAGGGAATTCACTGAAATGCCTGGATCAGGGGCAGGTGTGTGGTATGAGCTCAGTAAGTCTTGGCTGTCATTACTAGTAAATGAAACAAGAAATGGATTCTGATTACTGTGTAAATCCCAAGTTCTGACTCTAGATTTTGGCTCTCCCTCAACTACAGCCACAGACATCCAGCCCCGGCCTCTCACTGGGTGGAGCCCAACAGCCCTGCTGCTACCTTCCCCAGCTGTGTACCTGTGTCTGGCAGGTACTGGAATTCCATAGGCTCGCTGAGCTCCCTATCAGAAGGCCGCCGCAGCTGCATAGAGACACGCACGGGAGCCTGCAGGCCAGGGTCTGCGTAGGGAGGGGTCCGGAACACAATGGCCACTTGTCGGTGTACATCAGCTTGTGAAAAGGAGCCTCGGGCCTCCCAGCCTGGTCCCGTGAAATACACCTCAATGTCCTCTGCAGGAGATGGGGTAGCAGTGTGGGTCAGTGTGTCTAACCTCCCCAAAGCCTCCCCCCACCAACTTCTGATACCTATCTCCTGAGATACAACACCCTCTGCCCACCTGAAGCCTCCGAGGCACTGGGGGTAGTGTCTGAAGCCAGTTATCTGACATTTACCATCTCTGCTCAGTGTCACCCTTTACCTCTTGCTCCAAACAGTGCAGCCCTGCCTCCTGGTGTGTACCTTTCTGCACCTTGTCACACAGCAGGAAAATCTCATCCCCACCAAGGCAGCTCCCGGAGTTTCGGTTCACTCGGCAGATCTTGAGCTCAGCAGTATTGGGGGCGCCTGGGATATAAGAATAAGAAAAGAAGATCTGAACCATCAGAAGTCCCCGGGGTAGCCTGTAGGAGATGCAACATCCCTGCCCACCCTAGAGTCAAGGTTGCCCAGAGCTTGCCTCCCACACCTTTGCAGCCAAAGTCAGACCATTCCGTTTACCAACTATTTACCTACTTTGTGCTAAACACTATGCCAAGCAAGAATATAACCACGCACAAAAGCTGAACATCTCTGCCCTCATGCACCTTTTGGTCCAGTGGGAACCAATCTTTTCACAACTTCTTTCTCCACCTGACTCAAGCAATCTTCAAGGCCCAGCTCATATCCACCTTGGCAATGAGTTCTTCCCTCTAACCTCCGGTTTATCCTGGATTCCTGTCCTTGGAACTCTAGAGCCCTTTTATTTTCATTCATCCTACTGGTTGGCTAATTAATGACCATAGTTGATCAGTGTCAGCCCAATTCATCCGTGAGCTTCCATCACTGAATTATTACTCTCTAACCTTATCTTGTTCCTGGGACTTCATTTCCTAGAGTCATTAGCACAGTTGTGGGCACACCACTCTCTCATCACATGATACTGAAAATGACCGTTTCCCCTCAGACTCCCTGCCAGCCTGGAAGCTATACCTCCAAGGCAGCTCTGGGTCTTCTCTGCCCTGCCTTCCCTGCCAGCACAGAGCTTGGCACTGGAGACGAATATGCTAGATGATTGAATGAAGTGCAGAGCTCCTGTCGCAGGCCACACCCATCCCAATCCCCTCGTTCCTACCCAGGCTCACCCCTCTCCCCTTACTGTGGCTCCCTGACCACTCACGGTTGTCAAATATGGGATGAGAGAGGACAGGCGGCAGGCGGAGAGGCCTGCCTGATGGATCCCGCACTGTCACCTGGAAGCAGAGCCGCACAGCATTCAGGTCATAGTCGCCACGCTGCTCTTCTATGGGAACTGCCAGGAAAACAGATGGTTAGAACAGGGGTGGAGGGGTAGAGATCGGGGGTTTTGGGGTGTAGAGAGCTCTGGGGTGGGAAGGCTTTTTGTGGGTATGTGAAATGGAAGTTCTAGAGAAGGAGAAAGACAAGGTTCTAAACCCATCACTGACTCCACTGTGATGCTGAATGTCATATCCCCTCTCCAGGCCTCGGTTTCCCACTGGCAAAAGATTCCATGTGTGCTGTGAGTCTTGGCCAATGAGGGAGCCATGCAGAGAAGGTGGGCTGGGGGAGGTGACAGAGGGTATGGGTGCTGCAGGCAGGCTCAGGTCTTTGCCTCTGCAGCCCTCACCTTGGAAGGGGTTGTTGTTGGTCTGGATGCGCTGACTGATGGCCTGTTCCAGGTCCCGCTTCTTCACACACTGGATCCCCAGGTTCTGGAAACTGAGGCACCCCCCAAGCATCTGTCTCGATGTCTCCAGCAGAGCCTGGACCCTCCTGCCTTGCCGGGTCTGCCCTTCTCCCTCTATCCACCTCAGCTGAAAAGCCCCTGCACACCCCAGCCTGCCAGCCTCCCTGCTGGCTCCCTACGCTCAGCCACAGGGGCTTCTTTTCCATTTTCCAAACACATAAGCCCATTCCCATTTCAACATCTCTGCACTTGTTTTTTCACTCAGAATGTTCTCTCTGTGCTTCTCAGCTCTTTCTCACCACTCAAATCTTAGCTAGAGAGGCCTCCCTGACCTCCCAGTCCTAAGTGATGAGACCAGTTCCCTTGCCTCTCTCAGCGCAGGTTATCCTTCCAACCTGTTGTCCTACTTTATTTTCAGCACTGAAATTATTACTCTCTGACAGTGCCTTATTTATTTATTTGTATATTTATTTATGGCCTGTCTCTGTCAACTGGAATGTCAGCTCCAGGGAAGACTTTTGGTTCAATGGCTTTCTTTCTCATATGGGAGATATGACACTCAGGCACTTGCCCTTCCAGTCATGGGGGCCAGGGGTTCAGAGGTGACTAGGGACTCATCCCTATCCCATGGAGCTCACATCTGCTAGAGAAAGTGGACACACAAATAGATAATTTCATGACAAAGGAAGTCTGCTAGCAGAGCTGGGGACAGAGCAAGGAGCGAGGAATTCTCCCTATGTCCAGAAAAGAGTAACACTGTAGTAGCTACTCGACTGCCCTGCCTCCTGTCCCCACACCTCACCCTCCATGCTCTGGCCTGCTTCGAGCTCACCTGTGGATGCAGCGGTCAGGGCAGAGCTCAGCCTCATAGAAGCCATCCCGGCAGTCCTTCCCCACAAGCTCATGGGGATGAGGCCGGTGAGGGGGGTCCTTGGTGACCAGGGAGATGCGAACTGTCCCTGGTCCCGTGTAGCCATTGATCTGTCCAAAGTACAGAGAACACTCTAGAGGCCCAGAATTCCAAACCTGACTCCCAGACATAGAGGGCACGGTGGCCTGGAGGCAAGCCTGCTGGGCTTCCGCAATACCTTCCCCCTATACCCTGTGCGACCCCCCCATCACTGGAAGCAGGTGCTGACCTTGATGGTGGGGTGGGTCTTGGTGGTATCCGTGCTCCTCTCGCCTGGGATACTGCCCGCTGAGCGGCCCTCACACTTGTAGCGGAAGCGCATGCCCCGCTGCTTGGGCTGCTCGATAATCTCTACATAGGGACCAGAAGCCTGGGCTGGCTCTGCAGGGAGACAGGACCGTCCCATCAGGGGGCTGCCCCCATACCCCCTAAACCTGGGGAGCTCCCTCCCAACCACGGAGGAAGATCCACTTACCTGAGGGGAAGATGAGGGGGAACAGGTCTGAAAGAGGAGGGACACAAGGGTCAGCACAAGCCCACTCCCCATCCACACCAGGGAGAACCTGCTCCCCATCCATGGAGAGGAGATGGAGCCAGGCTCCCTCAGAGGGAAACTGAGTTAGGACCTGCTCCCTAGAACCTGCCGTGAAACTAAGGGGGGCGTGTAAAGGAGCCAGAAACATCTGCTTCCTAAGGGAAAACTGGAAGGAATCCTTCCTCTACTGAGGGAAACGGAGTCAGGGCCTGTTCTCCCTTCATAAGGAAGACTGAGGAAGGGCACGCTCCACGCCCCCCATCCTGAGAGGAAATTGAGTCAGATACATTCTCCCCTAACAAGGAAACTAAGTCAACTGCCCCCATGGACCGTGGGAGGAAACTGAGTCAAGGCTCACCCCGCACTCCCACCCAGGGAGGATACTGAGTCAAGGCCCCCCTCCACCTATAGGGGAAACTGAGTCAGACCCCTCACTGCCTGCCCCGCCCCGCGCCACCATCAGGCCGGCCGCTCCCTGCGCAGCGCCCTTCGGCGCAGGAAGGGGCGGAAGGCGGTGCAGGGGGGCTCCCGCCACAGCCCCGCAGCCCCGGCGCAGCCACCCAGCGGGGTCAGAGGGCGCCCTCACCGTCCATGGCCGGGGTCCCGGGGGCGGGGCCGGGGTCGCAGCTGGGCCCGCGGCGTGCGCTACAGACGAGCCATTCGCCAGAGGCGGAAATGCGCCGCGCGCGCCCGCCGCCGCGTCACTGCCCGGAATCCGGCCGCGCCTGCGCGCTGCGCCACCCCTGCCCAGCGCAGGGGCCGGGAGCGAGTGCGGGCTGCGCAGACGGAGAGGAGGCCGCGCGCGCCGCCGCCGCCGGGGGCCGGGAACGAGTGCGCGCCTAGACCGAGGTTGGGGGGAGAGGCCGTCCGCCCGGAGGCTGCTCCCGGGGCTGGCGCTGCGGGCGACTCGGCTCGCTCCCGGTCCTGGCCCCGCCTGGAGGGCGGGCCCGCCGATTACTCACTATGTTTTTAGGGGATTTCGGGCTCCCTCCCGCCCATCGGCAGAGTTTGGTGATGTCACCCTGGGCTGAGTCTGGAGCAAAGCCAGGGCCGCTAGCCTGCAGCCGCCCGCCCTGCGTAGGGAAAGGCCCGGGTCTGCTGCGCCCGAAAAGGCCGGGTGGCTGAGCTTCACACAGGTTTCCTAATCGCTAAAGGTGCCTTTTTGTGATTGCTGCTTAATTCCCTGTCCACCCCAGTCTAGATGCAGGTGGGGGAAAGGGGAGCGACCAGACCTCCCACCAGTGCTTGGATCGAGGAGCTTTGCGGAGCCTGCTGCACCGACGGGACGACCAAGGCCCACGGCCTCGTCTGCTCCCGCCGGCGAGCTAACCGAGGGCTCATCACCTGTCGCTCTAAAGCGCCCGCTTAAGATGTAGCCAAACTGCCGGCCCTCGGCGGCAATGGGTGTAGGGGGCGCCCGGGATAAACCTCAGAGCCTCGTCTACGCATTCTGGCCCTTGTGTCTCAGAAGGTCCGGGACCCCCAGGGGCTACTTGAACCCGCAGGGTCATTTCCCGTTCCCCCACCCCCACTTCTTCCCAGGGCCTCCCGCTAAGGCCCAGCCTCGGAAAGCCGAAGCATTTCCACTAATTAACTGTACTGTGGCCCCACAGTGCGGGTATCGCCCCTAAGGCCAAGCCCAAGGCGAGTCTGTGTGGGTTGGGTGTGGGGACTGGGGCTAAAGCACCCCCACCCCCAGCCCCCACCCCAGGCTGCCTCCTTTTCCCAGAATGAGGATGTTCCATTGCAGGTGTCGGAGTCTTCTCCAGATGGAGAAAGATTTTTAAATTTTCTTTGAATTCATTCTAAATTAGGAAATCATGTGGGAATTGGAAAAGATTGGAAATTCTGACTTGCTTTCCCAGGCTCTGAAAAAAACAGGAAGAGAAAAGTGAAAATAGAGTTACCACCCCTCCCACTCTTTTCAGTTTCTCATTCGGATGGCCCTTTAGAAAAATTAGTTTACTTTTTTTGCTAAGGCAGACATCTCAGGTCAAGAGAATGGATTAATAATAATCTTTGGTTAATGACACACAATCATCGTGGGTCTTTGCACGACCCTCTTTTTAAAATTCATGTATGTTTATAACTTTTAAATTAATACCGTGAATGCCAGTGTACCCACTGCAAAACTCAAGAGGATAAATGGGACACCATGGTGACTGACATCCACCCATATGCTCCTCACCTGTTCATCCCCTCCTTAGCCCAAAGTCCAGGCCACCACCATCCACACTTTTGTATTTTGAAGAAAAAAAGTAACTCATATACACATGCCTACAAAATACATTGTTCAGTTTGGCTTAGTTTTGGACTTTCATATTATTTGTTGTCTTTTGTTATTTGCATTCATTTCACTGCTGTATTCTGTTGGGTGAATATACCACAGTTTATTTATTCATCCTCAGAATGGGCATTTGGATTTCTAGTTTTTTGCTGTTATAAACAATGTTGCTAAGAACATTCTTGTGAATGTCTCCTGTTGTACATATATCCAAGAGTTTCTCTTGAGTATATACCCAGAAATGTTTTATTAGGGTATAGAATTTTCTTTCTCAGTTTTCAAAATAATGCATTGATTCTCTACCATCCCCCAAAAGTGATCAACAAGTTTTTAAAAAGTCTTAAATGAATGCATGGTTTTAAACATATCTGATGTGCTTTAATCAATTACAGTTATATATTCTAATTGAAATCCAAATTGTTTCATCTTTGGCCCGTGAGAGCCTCTTCACGTTGGTTCTTTGGTACTTTTGACACATTCCAGTAATCTGTGATAGCTTCCTTGCTGTATGGTATGAAAAGGTGTTCCCAGGCTGATCTGGTAAATTTTCTGACTGAGATCTGGAATCGGGCAGCTTTCCAAGAAGTCCTGATTTTTTTCTTAGTGGAAAATGGTATTTAGAGACTACAGTTGAGTGCAAGGGATGCTTGTTGCTACTGTGTCAGTCATTGCAGACCTTTACAAGGACGTTTTAAATTTTGAGACAGGGTCTCACTCTTTTGCTAGGGCTAGAGTGCAGTGGTGTCATCATAGCTCACTACAACCTTAAACTCTTGGGTTTGAGCAATCCTCCTGCCTCAGCCTCCTGAGTTGCCAGGACTAAAGGCATGTTCTACTATGCCTGGCTAATTTTTTTTAAGAGAGAGTGTCTCACTGTGTTTCCCAGATTGGTCTCAAACTCCTGGCCTCAAGTGATCCTCCTGCCTCTGCCTCCTAAAGTGCTGGGATTACAGGTGTGAACCACCCACACCCATTGGGGACATTTGAAAAAAATATGAAATGCATCAGGAGTTCATACTGATGTCTCCTACTCAAATTTAGAAGGGTTTTAACTTAACCTTAGTCATTTTACATATTTCTCCCCTGTCAAAAATCTTGACTCTGTTGCAGAAATAGAAAAATCCACCCTTAAGTTCATATGGAATCTCAAGGGACTCCAAGTAGCCAAAACAATCTTAAAAAAGAACAAAGTTGGAGAACTAACACTTCCTAATTTCAAAGCTTAATACAAAGCTACAGTAATCAAAACAATGTGGTACTGGCATAAAGACAGACACATGAACAATGACAGAGAATAGAGAGCCCAGAAAAACAAAACCCTCCCATATGTGGTTGAATGATTTTCAACAAGGGTGCCAAGACCATTCAGTGAAGGAACGGACAGTCTTTTAAACAAATGGTGCTGGGAAACTGGATATCCACTTGCACAAGAATGAAGTTGACCCTTACCTAACACTGTATACCAAATTAACTCAAAATGGATCAAATACCTAAATGTAAGATGTAACACTATAAAACAGAAGAAAACATAGGGTAAAATCTTCATGACATTGGATTTGGCAGTGATTTCCTGGATACAATATAAAAACACAGGCAACAAAAGAAAAAATAGATAAATTGAGCTTCATAAAAGTGAAAAACTTTTGTGCACCAAAAGACAGTATCAACAAAGTATAATAAAAAGGCAACCCACAGAATGGGAGAAAATATTTGCAAATCACATATCTGATAAGGATTAATATCCAGAACATACTGAGAGCTAATACTCAATAACAACAAAAAAACCCTCAAACAATTCAAAAATGGGAAAAAGATTTGAGCAGACATTCCTCCAAAGAAGATATACAAATGGCCAATAGCACATGAGGAGCTGCTCCACATCATTAGCTAGCAGGTAAATGCAGATAAAGACCAGGGCGATGCCACCTCGCCCCCATTAGGATGACTGTCACCAGTAAAACAGAAGATATCAAGTGTCGACGAGGCTGTGGAGAAATGAAAACCCTTGCGCGCTGCTGCTGGGGATGCAAAATGGTGCGGCTGCTGTGGAAAACTTTATGACGGTTCTTCAAAAACTTTAAACATTGAATTACCATGTGAGCCAGCAATTCCACTTCTGGGTATACGTGTACACAAAACAACTGAAAGCACGAACTCAAATCGATATTAGTGCACCAACGCTCGTGGCAGCGTCATTCACAATGGCCAAAAGACAGAAACAACCCAAATGTCCATTGATGGGCGAACAGTCTGATGGTTAATTACATGCGTCAACTTGACAGGCCTAGAGGATGCCCAGATAGCTGGTAAAATATTGTTTCTGGGTGTGTCCATGAGGGTGTCTCTGGAAGAGATTAGCATTTGAATCAGACTGAAAAGAACATCTACCCTCTCCGATGTGGTCGGGCCTCATCCAATCCATTGAGGGCCCAAATAGAACAAAAAGATGGAGAAGGGCAAATTCTCTCTTTCTTTGAGCTGGGACATTCATCTTCTCCTGTCTTTGGACACTGGAGCTCGTGGAGGCCTTTGGAATCTGAAACGTTACACCATGGGCCCCCTTGGTCCTTAGGCTTTTGGACTTGGACCAAATTACCCCACTGGCTTTCCTGGTTCTCCACCCTGCACATGGCAGATGCTGGGACTTCCTGGCCTCCGTAATCTTGTGAGTCAATTTCCATGATAAGTCGCCTCTTATACAGCTATATCCTCTTGGTTCTGTTTTTTCTGGAGATCCCTGACTAATACAAACAGATGAATGAAATGTGGTATATACCTGCAATGGAATATTATTCAGCCTTCAAAAAGAAGGACATTGTGATACGTGTTACTTTAATGAACTTTGAAGACAATATGCTAAGTGCAATAAGCCAGACACAAACGGACAAAGATTGTATGAGTCTATTTATATGAGATACCCAGACTAGGCAAACTCACAGAGATAGAACCAATAGAGGTTACCAGGGGCTAGGGAGAGGGGAATTGGGGAGATAGTGTTTAATGTGTACAGAGTTTATGTTGGGGATGATGGAAAGATTGTGGAGATGGACGGTGGTGGTGGTTACACAGCAGTGTGAATATATTAAATGCCACTGAACTGTATACTTAAAAATGGTTAAAATGCATATGAAAAAATACTCAACATCTCTAATCATCAGGGAAATTCAAATCAAAACCACAATGAGATATCACTTATCCCCGGTGAGAATGGCCTTTATCAAAAAGTCCCCAAACAATAAACGTTGGCGTGGATGCAGAGAGACAGGAACACTCATTCACTGCTGGTGGGACTGCAAACTAGTATAACCTCTGTGGAAAGCAATATGGAGATACATCAAAGAGCTACAAGTAGAACTACTATTTGATCCAGCAATCCCATTACTGGGCATCTACCCAAAAGACTAAAAGAACAAAAGACATTCTATAAAAAAGACATCTGCACTAGAATGTTTATAGCAGCACAATTCGTAATTGCAAAGATGCAGAAACAACCCAAGTGCCCATCAGTACATGAGTGGATTAATAAAATTTGGTATATGTATACCATAGAGTTCTATTCAACCACAAAAAACAATGGTGATATACCACCTCGTGTATTAACCTGGATAGAGCTGGAACACATTCTACTAAGTGAAATATCCCAAGAATGGAAAAATAAGCACCATATATACTCACCATCAAATTGGTTTTAACTAATCAACACTTAAGTGTACATGTAGTAATAACATTCATAGGGTGTTGGGCAGATGGGAGGGGTGGAGGGGATGGGTATATTCACAGCTAATGGGTGTGGTGTGCACCATCTGGGGGATGGACACGCTTGAAGCTCGACTTGGGTTGGGCAAAGCCAATATACATAGCCTAAACATTTGTAACCCCATAATATGCTGAAATTTTTAAAAATTACAAAATGGTTAAAATGGTAAATTTTATGTTATGTGTACTTTACCACAATAAAAAAATCTCAATTCTCAATAACACCAACCAGTTACTCATCTGCTTGATTTCACACTATATACAAGACAGTCTCAGAATAATACCAACTCTACCACCAATAATGTAATTTCTGAAAAATGCATATATTTTTTCAGTTTTTGTCCTCAGGTTATAGCCCACTAGAGATGACAAATTACTTGGTTTTATTTTTTTATTATTTATTTATTTATTTTTTTAGAGTCCAGCGGCTTTTATTAGGTTTGTCTCCTATGCCATGAATTCATAGGAAATAGGTTCTGGCAGCTCAAGGTCCTTTCTTTGCTTCTCACAAGTGTGCTATGCCTATTACGCCATGAATTCACAGGGAACAGGTCCCAGCACCTCAGGCTCCTTTCTGTCGATTCTCACAAAGTGTGAGACACCTATTAT
>CAUYPO010084877.1:0-18864 GCA_963574435.1 Cheirogaleus major
TGCCCCAACCTAAGTCTGTCCACAGTGGGAACTGCTACATTCACACAGTACCTAGCACAGGACTGCAATCACTGACTTGTTTACCTGCCTACTCCTGTGGACTGCGAACATCTCTAGAAGATGGAGTGGGTGGCTTATCCATTTACAACTCAGTACTACGTACTGAGCACCTAGATCACGGAGGTGCTGATTCCCAAAGAACTGGGAAGTAAAATAAGGAGTTCCAAGCCCTAGATGAGGCTTAAGACTTCATCTCATTTATAAGCCTGCCCAGTATAGAGTTTCCCTCAAAATATCAGTAAAAAAATTTTTTTTTTAAAAAAGTATATTTATGTACACATATACACACACACATACATGTGTGCATACATCCATGTATCCTTTTTGGAATGGGGTGCATAGTAGTAAAGACACAAAAAGTTACTCAGATCTTTGAGAGCCTTTATCTTTTAAAAAAGTTTTTTCTTCCTAATTTTTCAAGAAATACATGCAATTTAGAGAAAAATTTGTGAAATATATTAGAGTGAATAAAGTAACAAAAGTTAACATGCTGCTATATTTTATTCTAATCTTTTCTCTATGAGTTTTTAAGGTAGTTGAAATCACACTCTGATATACAATTTTATATTTCACTCCTTTTTAGCAAAAGAATTTCCCTATGTGATTACAGATTTGTAAGCACCATTTGAAAACTTTTATTTTGGCATGAGTTCAGACTTAGAGAATAGTTGCAAGAATACCACAAAGAATTCTCTGACACCCTTCACCCAGATTTGGATTTCTCAAATATCAATATTTTACTATATTTAACAACCCACCTTCAGAGAGAGAGAGAGAGAGAGAGAGAGAAAGAAAGAGAGAGAGAGAGAGAAAGAAAGAGAGAGAGAGAGAGAGAGAGAGAGAGAAATACAGACATGATAATGTTTTACTCCTAAATATTTCAGTGTGTGTATTCCTATGAATAAGGAGTTTTCATATATAACCACACCACAATTAGTCAAATGAGAGAATTAACATTGATATATTATTTTATCTAATCTACAGCCTTACTCAGATTTTGGCAATTGTCTGAATATTTTTCTTTACAGCAAAAGAAAATCTAAAATGAAACACTATGTTCAATTGTCATGTCTCTTCAGTCTTCTTTAACCTGGGGCACCTTTTGAGTCTTTCTTTGTATTTTGTGACATTGATATTTAAAGACTAGTTATTTTGTAGAATGCCCCTTAATTCAGGTTTGTCAAATGTTCCTTCCTGATTAGATGTAGGTTATACACTTTTGGCAGGTAAAACAGAAACAAGTATGCATCACTTTTAATGATTGTCATGAGATTCCATTTTATACAAGCTTTTCCTTATTGTAGAATCTTAGGTGGTTTTATAATTTTTCTATAATTCCAAATCAATTTCCCTCCCTCCCTATCAACTATCTATCTATTGGTTCCCCCCATTAATTTCTATAGTGATAATTTCTTTGTTTAAAAGAATGAATATTTTAAGGCTGTTGATATTAACAACTTTTTTCTAAAAAGTTCAGTCAATTTGCAATCCAGCAAGTGATAAGAGTGTCATCTCTATCTTGTGCTAACTAGTCTTGCATGCTGACATGACCTAAAATAATTTTAACTCGGAAAGACAAAAAATAGTATTGCACTGCTGTTTTAGTGGCTTTTATCTTAAAGCATGATTGCAAAGGGTGTTGTTCCTCTCATGACCCTGAATACATTTGTTTGTTTGCTTGTTCATTCATTCACTCAGTAAATATTCATTGAGTGTCCACTCTGGGCCAGTATTCTAGGTGTAAAAGATCTCAAGTAACGATATAAAAGTAATAATACGAATTGTGGTAAGGGATAAGATACACACAGGTTGGTGCAACACTGGGTACCGGGAGGGAGTGCTCCAGGTAGGCAGGGCTGAGGCAGGACTTTGAGCAAGACAAAGGAGCCAGTGCGCTGCAGCTGGGCGGCACTAGGGGAAAAGGTGCCGTCTCTGCTGCCAGTTTTGTTCTTAGCACTCCCACAAAATTCCATCAAAATGTGTGCAAAACATTTCCCTTACTGAAAATACAAACCCCTATTGCCACGTATCCCAAGTACCTACTTCCAAAGCCTGCCCTTCTTCCTGTCCGCCCTAGTCAGCAGAGTCTAAATTTCAGTGTGTTGTAATTTATGAATAATGAAAGCTTGAAAATGCTCTGAAATTACAGGGAACTTACACACCATCCTGATAGCGCTCAGCCCTGCAATTACCTGACATGAAGGGACCATTAATGAATCAGATGGTCTCAATATTAGATTAATGGCTACTTTCAACAGTGGAAAAGGGACAGATGTCCAAGGAGAGAGAAAGGTGCTAACGGTTGTGTGTGTGTTGTGTATTCTCCTCCAAATAACAGAGATGGTGGCTGTGGCCACAGGCAGGAAGACGGGTGTCCACCAAAAAAAAAAAAAAAAAAATGCAACCAGCCCATGCTATGGACTCCATCTGGTCCAGCAGGAATTCTGGCTCCCCAAGCCCCACCATCACTTTGGACTTTGCCAGAGGGAATCAAGAGGCAGGAAAAGAGAGGAGTTCGCCCAGGAGCTAGTCCTGGGAGAAATATATCCCCCTCCCCTAAATAAAGGTTGGTGCTTAGAGCAATTGGTTTCTATATACTAAAAAGCGAACAGATAACACTGTGAAAAAAATTTTTTCTTACATTAAATTTGCATGAGATGAAAAAATTAGACAAAATACATAAGAGCATTATCAATAAACATTAAAAGCCCTTGTCAAATACTGAAAAAATAATTCACAATAATCTATAAGATGTATTTGCATTTTCTTTTCACAGTCTTTTGAGGAAAAACAGCTCCAAGTAAGCAATTAATCTGATGTATGAATAACGATCTCTTAACAATGCCATGCTCTCAAATACTAAAGTGCACCTCTGTGTTTCTGAGAACACAGAAAGACAAAAAAAGAAAAAAAGAAAAATTAAAATCATAACTAATATAAACAATATAATTGTATCCTCCACTTGATGGATGAAGATCTAGAACAATGAAGATGATGAACATTCATCTAGAAACACAAAATACTATTTGGTGAGCAAAAGATAGATGAGATTTTTATTATAAAGGCTCTATTTATAGAGGACACAATAGAAGCTAAATAATTGGGTCAGATCTGGTAATTAAAAGCAGCTGAATAATCAACAAAGGATGAACAAAGGTGTCAGGATCATATTTAACAGAAGATGAAATATATGCGAAGGTTTTTATATTTCAACAAGTATCCTTCTGTTTTGTATATTTCTTTTAAAAAATACACAAGAAGTATGAGAAGTAGTAGTGAAATAACTATTACCTAGTCTAACTGTGATTAAATTTTGGCATTTGTTAGTAGCAAGCATAAATGAAATGATGCAAATCATTTAAACTAGCAGGACTAAATCAGAAGATCTCAATGTGGGCTACATAGCTGAAGTCTGTAATTTAGGATCTCTAATACTATCCAGCTTGTGGCTGAAAATTCCTGTCTTCTGGTTGGTTTCATCGTCTCTGCCACAACCCCGAGGAGCAAAAGAAAGCCCAAGGCTTTCCCAAGCCAAAGCCCCTGGCTTGTTGTAACTAGTGCCGGTGGTGGAAACTTGGCAAAAAAAAAAAAAAAAAAAAATTCATTGTGTTAGAGATAGAAAAAATACTTAAATACAATGGCATAGACTTTGTTATCTGCTCTCCTACTTTCCCCAAATAGGAAAATTTAGCAAAACCTTAGAATTTGTGTCAGTGGAGAGAAATATACAGATATAAACAAATAAAAATAATAACAGTCCATAAAAGCTTTCAGCATTCATACTATGAAAGAGAGATCACATACATCCTCATGGTGTTGTTTACAGAGTAGACAGATTTGCAGCAAAAAAAAAAAATCAAAACTAATTACCTGTGAAATGGATTATTGGTAGAAAAAAGTAAAGCCTAGTTTTAATCTATTCAGTCTTTGTCATATATATTCACATATGTTTATATGTATCATTAATATTCAAAATATTATTTTACCCAATTTTTTGTAAATTCATTTATAACACTGGTAATAGGGATCCTTGGCTCTTCATCAAAGACAGAGAAGCTCATTTCAGTATTGTAGAAGGAAACTGTAATTAAAAATAAGGAAGTTAATTTCATTCATTATTTCAAAAAAAATGACTTCTCTAAATTTGGTTAAGAGTACTCTCCATATTAAAGCAAACAAAACAGTGATGTCTCATTCCTAATCTTTGCTTACTTTAACTCCAAGGTCAAGAACCAGCTCTTTCAGCTCCATATCAAAAAGCAAAACAGGATGTTACCATCCTATTTTTGCTTTAATTTTTTAAGCATTTCCCTGATTTCTGCACAGTTGATAGACATTCTACACATCCTCCAAATTCTCCACTTTCATTGGTCAATGGATTTTCAATTCATCCAATGGTCAAGCTGGACATTATCTCACCAGATCATCTGTCCTGAGAAAATAACTATATTTTTCTTCCTGTGACTTCCTTTCTGCTTCAGGTTATTCTCTCCTTATTTCCCTCTTGCTCTTGTATATCCTATCAAATTTCTATTTTGGAATGTTAAAAGTTACAGGAACATTCAAAATTTCAACAATGTGAAAATCAAATACTCCCTGGCCGTGGATAAATTTTCCTAGTCAACTAGAGGTGGGGATTGGGAAAGGCTGAGACCTGCATAAGAGGAATTCAAAGGAGAAGATAGGACATATTTTGGTGTTTTCTGGTGTGTGGTCAACATGATCAAACCTAAGATCATATGATCCTCTCACTGGAAAGAGGTGAAGTTTCTAGTACATGTTCACATTGGCAGAATCAGAGTCAGAGCATCAAGAACAAAATGGGAAGAAAGGAGGCTTAGAAATTGTCATGCTGAATGAAAAGATACATTTGCATTATATTTCAATAAAGCAGACACAAGAAAGATGGCTAGAGAATTCTGTGTTTGGACAAGGTACCCACTGTACCCACTGTCCAAAGGAGATAAGAAACACCTGCACCCTTCTTCATTCTTTTCTACCTTCAGAGAGCTGGCCACCTTGGAGAACACGTGGCCCATTGTGCATGCATCTGTTAAGGATACACTGCATGCATTATGGAGCAGTACCTGTGGACTTAGCAGCAATAGGTGAAATTGATGCTTCCATAGATACAAAGGATGGTGTGGAGTCCAGCCAGGTTGCCTCAAAAGAGGAAGATACTAGCGAAGACACAGTTGTTGTAGAAGGATGAGTCACTCCAGTGGATATGAGTGGAAATGAAGTTCCAGGAGCAGCAGATGTGGTAGTGATTATATTTAGAAGGGAGTCCAATGTGGGCTTAGGAAAAATTAAAGTAGCAGGTGCTGCTGTAACTGGAAGTCTGCTCTGTGCAGATGTTATTGTAGGGCTAGGCAGAGGCATAGAACCAACATATAGGGTGTGGTTGGTTGTAGAAGGTGACATACTCATTCCACTAAAGAATGGAGGTTGAGACACAGTCCTGGAGTTGGTAGTCACAGTGGTTCTGGTGGATGCCTCAGGGGATGTGGAAACATACACACTGTCATCTGTGATTTTTATAGAAATAGGGAGAGAAGTTGGGAAGCCAGTAGTGATACTGCCCATTGTAGGTGCAGGAGTGGTTTGAGTGAGTATGGTGCTTACAGTAGGAAAAGGTAGTGTTGTAAGGTTAGTGAATGGATACATTGGTATTGTGTCAGAAGTCAGAAATGTGGATTTTGACACCTCTACTGTAGAAGAAGTTATAACATGAGGAGCATTAGATACAGTTGCCAGAGGGGGACTTGAAGGGAGACCAGATAAGATCCAAGCCAGCACGGGTGAAGTAGTAGCCTTTGAGATTATAGGTCCTGAAGTGGCACCATAAGGCTTTGATGGGAGTGTGGCCCCAGAAGTTATAGATGTGGTTGTTTTCTCAAACATGTGCTTAATATCAGCCAAGGTGGTAGGGATAGCTCCTGAAGATGTTGATAATGAAGGGTTCTCAGAAAGCCCATAGGTAGGAAGAATTCCTGTGGTGGGAATTGATGACATTGCCATAACATCTCTAGATACTAGACCAGTCTGAGAGGCTGTGACTATTGACAGAGACCCAGAAACAAGGTTTAGAGTCTCTGTTTCCATCTCACTGGGTGTAGGTACATGAGTAGTAGTGGATATTTGAAACTGAGAACCTTCAGCTGTGGGTGTCTTCCAATAAGTCATAAGCAGAGACTGCGTGTTACTAGATGTGATTCTTGTTTCCAGAACTGGAAATTCAACCGTTTGGGATGTAGGAGGAGCAGAGGTCTTTGGAGTGGAGAGCTTGGCTTCAGTACTATGAGGTGAATAAGGAAATGATGTCAAAGAGGGTGGAGTTGCACTGGATGGGATCCATGGAGGGTATGAAACAGGGGTATTCACAGACTTGGCACTTTTGGTTACTTCATTTGTTAAGGAAATATTTTCTGACAAGGAAGTTGTCTCTCCTGTATTAGAAGAAATGTAAGTGGTGGTGTCTTTTACACTTTTTGTGGGTCCAGGAGTGTTGTTAAAGCTAGTCAAAGATGGGGAAAACAGAATATCCAAGGAAGTATGAAGATTATCTGAAGGAGTAGACGAAAGCACATTTTCATGGACAGTGGTTCTGAAAGAAGTATTTGTGATGGCTGCCACTCTACTACTGCTCATGGCAGATAGGGAGCTGTTAGTAATCCCAGGTAATATGCCCAGAGTTGTAGCCTCATCTCCTTGTGATGAGTGTTGGGTTGTTAATAGAAATGGCAAAAATGTGGTCTTTGGAATGGAGGAAATCACTTCAGCATTCTTAGAACTGTGTAGATAGGAGGGAGTGGTGCCTATAAATGGAGTCACTGTCCCAGCCATAATAGTGGTTGGAATGGTTTTCATAGAGGAAAATGTTGGCTCTGTTGGAGAAGAGGATGTAGGCGTGATCCTTGAAGGTATCTCTATCATTTCTGAAGTAGTGAGGACAGAGGAAACCATTGTGCTTTTTGAAGTAGGCTCAGCATATGTCACAGGTGTGATATCCAATGTAGATGTTTGTACAGTCATAGTAGTTCTAGGGGTAATTAAAGACAATAGAGTAGAGAATGACCCAACTGTTGTGGAAGTGTCAGAAGAAACTGCTGTGGATGAGAAAACAAAGTCATTAACTGGCATGGAGGACATCTCAGACATAGGCCCAGAAGTGACTATAAAGGGACTTTTCAAACAATCTGGGTGTGTTGTTTTAGAAGACCTAGTTATTAGTATTATGGGAGTGTCAGAAACGTTTTTGGAGGTGAAGACAGTGACATTAACTGGCAATGAGGACATGTGGTAAATAGGAATGGATGTTGCCACAGAGGTTTCTCTAAGAAGTGCTGTAGGTACATTTGGAACAGAAAGGGCTGCAGTGATCCTGTCAGTAGAGAGCATTGTAAAATTGGCATTATATAGTCCAATTGTGGAGAGAGATGAGGACTCAGGGAAAGTCTGTGTGCTTTCAGAAATGGAAGAGGCAACTGAAGTCACCTCAGGCTGTGTCCTAAGTGAAGGCAAGTGTGAAAGAGTTGTGGCGATGTTCACAGGATTTGATATTCTGGTTGTTCTGGAAGTTGTAGTATCTACAAATGAAGTATCCTGGTGGTATGAGACAGGGTATGTCACTGAGGTGGAGCTTACTATCATTTCCACAGTCCTGGGAGTATATACTGAAAGGGCACTCATGCTTTCTTTTTCAGGAGGCAAAAAAGTGGTGATTGTCAAAGCTTGTGAAGGGAGAGCTGTTTTCCCACTACTGGTAGACATTTCTGAAATGTCAACATCTACTGTATTAGTTGAGGTCAAGGTAGGTGTGGTCTGTGTGCTCCCGGAAGTGGGAGATGAAGCTGAATTCCCATCAGGTGGAGTCCCTAGTGTAATCTCTGAAGGCGAATGTGTTTGGTGACTGGAAATTTTTGTGGTCTCATAAAATCCTGTGCCTGTCATTTCCAAGGATGAAGTACCCTGGGAATGTGAAATAAAAGAATTCTTTGATGGGGATATTTCTGTCACCTCCATAGTTTTAGGGGTTTTCACCAGGGAGCTGGTCATCTGGTCTTTGTCAGATGGTAAGATAGAGGTGCCAGTCACCAATTGGCTGGAGATTGGTGTGTTTACAAGATGTGTGGCAGATTGAGAAATGTGACCATCTACTGAGGTAGTGAGCTCATTGGCAGAGGTATGTGAGAACATGGTCTCATCAACAACAGAGGTCTCTGTGATGCCAGTAGCCAAGCTAACAACATCTCCACCAGCACTGAAAGTATATGGAAAGCTGAGAGCATAGGTAGAAGTCTTCTCCACTTGAGATACGGGTTGAGTTGTTCCTGGTGTAGATGTGGTTGACATCACATGAGTGGAGGACGCAATAGGAATGTTGTTAGGGGGAGATTTCAAGCAGACAAGAGTGTGTGTGGATGGAATTACTTTGTCAACTGAAGTGGAGGAAACAGTGGTCTTAGCCTTAGCTGTCAGGAGAGTGGGGGTTTTCAGTGAGGGGAGTGGAGTTTCTGTCAGAGAGGGAACTGCCATGGGTGTCATTCTGACAGAGATCACTGTGGCCTCTGAAGTGGTATGAATCAAGTCTCTGTGGGTAGGCATGGTATCGCTGGTCGCAAAAGCAGTCTGCTCTAATGGTGGCATCAATGCTGTGGTCACTGTAGTTGATGATGGATTTGAAACATCTGAGAGTATAGATGTAGTGAAAGCCCTAGCCAGTGTAGAAGGCTCAGACATGGTCCTCTTAATCTCCTCAGACACCACAGCAGAGACATTAACTGGCAGTGAGAACATATGGGTAACAGGCATAAGGGTTGCTGAAGAATGAGCAGCTGTAGGCTTTGAAGGCAAGATACTGGCAGACAAAGACATAGTTGTCATGTCTTCAGGGATAGTGGGGAAACTGGTCTCCAATATCCTTGCAGTGGAAGCACCCAGGGGTTCAGGGAATATCTGTGTGATCCCAGAAGTAGGAGATGGAGTTGAAGTCCCTTTAGATGTCTCTGAAGTCCAATGTGCTGTATAGGTATGGGTAGAATTAAAGATTTCTGTAGTTCTATTGTATGAACTCTTAGGTGTGGTTTTCACCAATTTTGTTGATAGCCAACTTCCTCTCACCTCAGTAGTTGCAGTTTTATTATCCAATGGAGTAGTCAACGTTTCTATATCAGGAAAAGGGGAAACAGTGACAGAGGCTGTCACCATCTGTGCTGAATCATCTGTCACTTCCAACATTTTTGAAAATGGAGAAACCTCAGTTACCGCTGCTATAGTTGATTTTCCCTTAAGATAATGGGAAGCTGTTTCTTTTCTTGTCACAGTAGCATTAAATCTTTGAGTTGTTGTAGACTTTGGAATAGGGGCTGTTGTATCTCCAAAGGCAATTGTACCATTTGTTTCCATTTGTGTAGTCTCAGAAGCACTTTCTTCAGTAGAAAAATTTTGTTTAATGTCAGCAAGAGTAGATATTATATCTACTGGTGAAACAACTGTCTCTCTTGGTGTTGAATGAAGTTCATTTGTAGCTACTGTGGACATAGGGATGGTTTTTAAAAGTGAAGTAGTAAATTTAAACTCAGGCATATTGGTTACAGATGTGGTTCCAGAAACTGTGGAGAACTTAGCAAACCATGGAGATGTCAATTTAGATAGCGCTGTTGTATATCTGGCTGTAGTAGCATCAGTGGTAGTGGTAGCCTCACTCTCTGTGGCTGCTTCTGGTGGGGTGATAATATTAGTAGTTGTGGATGAATGTTCTGTATTACTCCCATGGGATGCTGATGTGAAATTTTCATTAGGCACAAATGTAGGCATGGTGGTTGTATTCATAGATGTCAATAGGGTGTGGTCTGGCCTGGAAGTCCATATGGTTTCATTGGTGGAGAATAGATAGGCAGCTTCATCAGTTGTAGATGGGGGAACTGACTCAGATACCTTTGACTTGGAAGCCGATCTAGTGGAAATCAAAGTATGCATGTATTCACCAGCTGTGGGAGTATTCTGAGTATATACTGGTCCTGTGATTGTGGGGGAAAGCATAGTTTCATCCTCTGTAGGTGCAAGTGTGATTCCAGAGGTCAAGGCTGTGTGTGTCATTTCAGCACCAATAACTGTCTGTACACTCTGAGTTTCAGTAAACATAAAGGATGTTATGAAAGAAAGGGCCATAGAGGAGGTGTTTTTTGGCATGGAAGTAGACATGACATCTTCCACTCTGGGTGAGGAAACATCCTGAAAATTTGTAGATGTCAATTCTGTTTCAGCTATTCCTAGGGCAGGAGTTGTCTCAACAAGTCTAGTTGGGAGAATCACTGAATGGACTGTAAATGCTGCCTCCACATCAGTTGTTGCCAATGTAGACGCTGTCTGATTTCTAGGAAATACAGAATCTGCTGGAGCAGCTGTGGAAATGAGCACAGACTCAGGTGAGAATGCTGATGCAGTCCTAATATGACCAGTTGTAGCTGTAATCTCTTCCACTGTGGACCAAGGTACAGTTTCAGCAGCTGTAGATGCAAGAAACTTCTGGCCAGCTGTGGAGACAGGGAGTGCCCAAATATCTGTGGATTTGTATTTGGGCCAAGATGTAGACATGGACATTGACTCGATAGTTGAGAATAAAGACGTTGTCTTCATAACAGCCGACTGAGATTCAATTGCTGAAGTTTTAGATACAATTGAATTACTGGTAAATCCAAATGTGGATAGGAAATTAGTAACTGTATTTGGATGAAAGGTCTCAGTAGCCTTGGCTTCAGCCATTTTTGTTGTCTTTGTGCTTTCTGAAGATGGAGATTTAGTTATTTTCATGGAATTGGTGGTAGTGTCTATGGATGTATTCTGGATAGGCAGAGTGACAGATGCTGAAGTAGATAAAACATCTGCTGTAAGGGTAGCTGTCTCAGCTATGGATGTCTTAAAAAATTTTGGTGCAGTTGTTGTTTCCAGAAGTGGCAATGTTGTATTTAAATATGAGATGGTTGTATCAGTAGCAAATGCAGGCATGCTTTTAGACAACACTGTAGAGGAATGTGCAGTCTTTTGCGGTTTTAGTCCAGTAATACGGGCTGGAGTTGTCAAATCTGTTTGTTGTGAAAGAGTCGTACTTGTTTCTTGAATTGTCATATTTTCAGAAACAACTGAAAAATCAGAAAGCATATGTTACTTTGGATTCAGCTTTAGAAATCAGAAACAATTTTTTATGAGTGTTATAATTTCATTTTTAAAGAAGTAATTATCACAGATATAATCAAATCACTTGATTACTTGGTTTTTCTTAAGATAATTTTCTACTTTCTAAAATCTCTATATGGCTCTCATAACACCCTGGTTAAGTATCTAGTTGGAGGACAGTCATTCCATAGTATCTCCATAGTAGATTATAAACACTCCTAAAAGAGGGATACATACTAGAGTAGTACACTGATTAAGGGGATTAGCTTTGGGAAAGGGGCCAATTACTTGAAAGACACAGCTATCAAAACTCACTTCAGAAGAAATAGATAACTTGAATAGTCCTATGTCTATTAAAGAAATTGAATTGTATAATTTAAAATCTTCCAAATAACAAAATCAGCTTTAAATTCAAATACATGTAGTTTTAAATCCTGTCTCCATCACTTTCACACTCATTATGTAACATTGGACTAGTTACTATATTTACCCTCTCTGTGCTTCAATTTCCTCCTCTGTAATGTGAGGATTATACTAACGCCTACCTTATAAAACTGCTGTGAGACTTAAGTGAGTTAATGTGCGTAAAACACTTAGCATAGCTCCTGGCACACAGTAAGTGCTCAAAAAATAGTTGACTTTACATAATCCCACATCTCTTGTAAGCTTTGCTCTTTTCTCTTGTTTCTGTGCTCTATCTCTGTGTGTAAATATTTTTTTACATTTAAGCCAATATTAATAGTATCATCACCTATATAGTAACAATTATTCCTCTTCTCTTATTATCTATGATCTTCATTTCTTCTCCCAATATTATTGATCTATTTTGAGAGACAACTTCATTCAACTGTATCTCTAAATTTAAGAACTGTGTCTTGTTTTGGTTGATTTTCATGAATTTGAAACAGAGTGTAGCCTGACTAAAAGACAAGATTGGATGTTAGCTTTTAAAATACCAATAACAATTATCATGGTTTTCTTTTTGTCAATTCTTAACAAATATTTTCCAACAGGAATACAATCTACATGTTATTTTATCAACTGAATTTACATAATGCAAAAGTAGCTAGTTTTTATTTGTCAGAAACAATGTTAAAATGCCACATTATGTAGAAGCACACAAACCACTAGTTATATTTGATCATCCATATACTATATCAGGTGTAGTTGGTAATGCTATAAATAATCATGCTATCCTTATTCAAAATTAGAATGACAAATAGGAAAGAGAAACAACAAAATAATACTTCCACGGAGTGCCAAGAACTTCACTGAAGAAAAAATAAATAAATACACTCAAAATATTTATAAAGATAAACTGTAATTTGATCAGGTCCCATTTATTTATTTCAAAACCCTTTTTTAATCATTGTATTTTATTTAATTTTTAATTGTTATGGGTACATAATAACTGCATATCTTTATAAGGTGCATGCTATGTTTTGATACAGGCATACACTATGAATTAATCAAATTGAGATATTCTTATTTAATACATTACAAAACAACATAATAATAAACTTTACTGTTAAAACTATGTAGTACTTATTGGTTGCAACAGATAATATTTCATTAAATGTTTTCAATCTATCATGGGCAAGTATAAAACTCCATTAGCCTTTTATGAAATATTAGAAATCACTACTAGATCAAAAAGGCAATATTTTTAAGCATTGTTTGTGAGAATCATAATCTTGGTTTCTTTGAGTTGGGGGTCTACTTCCTTTTTGGGATTCCAATCAATTAATCACAAATAATAAATTAGTCAACAAGTTCCTCAAACACTTTCATGTGTATCGGATCATATTTTGTTATATATATGTATATACATGCATATGTACATATACAAATATAAATTTATATTTACTTTAGCTGAGATTTATTATGACAAAGAGCTAGAGGTTTTTAGTTTTAAATATACAGTGCTTTATTTCTTTTTATATGATCAATAATAAACATTTAACTCTTTAAGTTATATTTTAATTTTGATTTACACATATAATTATACATATTTATGGGTACAATGTGATGTTTTAATAAATGCATATATTGTGTATGTTTGCCCAAAATATAGAATCAGCAATTTTTGGCAGAAAAGAAAGCTGAGTACTATTGACCAAATATCATGTGTCATAATATTCAAATTAAAAAGCATTGTAATAATTTCAAGAAATAGCAGAGGGTAAGGTCATTAAAACTCTGAAAACTCTGCAAGATGACTCCAAACTTGGTGATCTCTTTATTATAGCAAAATAGAAAATAGACTTTATTCATGAACATTCACATATGACTAGTAATAATTTTTTAATTAAATTTTTAAAATTATTATATATTACATGATAAAGAACAAATTGATCTCACAGTGACTCACCTTGTGGCTATTCTTCTTTAAGTTATTACACAAATAATGTACCTTATGCTAAAAATATACTGTATAGTGATTTTAGAGGTAAAATTTAATGCCCAGAAAGTTATCTCCATCGTTTTAAATTCAGCTCCCTTCCATTTTCCACAAGGATAATAACAATTTTACAATTCTTTTAAAGTATGTATTTGTAGAAAGGGGATAAATTTGAGGAACCACTAATAAATTTCCCCCACCTAAGAGAAAAAAATACATGGAAATTATTTCAGGAACTGAAATAGCCCCTGCTTTTAAAAACCTAAAAAGGAGTTTCTACAAACTCTTTAAAAATTCTGACTTCCAGAGATTCAATAATTCTTTGTCCTGTCACCCATCTTTCATATTATTGTTTAAATCTATTTTTTGTTCCATATTGACACATAGAATATTTTCATTTTAAAGGTTATATTTTAGCTTTTCACAGCCAAATGATCTACTTCATCTGTCATTTTGCTTGAGATGGCTAATTCCTAAATCAATTTGTATTTTTGGAATGACTATTAATTTTTCCAAACTCTAAAACATGTATGACAGAAGATATAAAAATTGCATATGGTAGAATATCTGATTGAGAAATTAATACTCCTATAGAGGACAGTATGTATATCACATATGAAGCAAGGCGAGGTTTTAAGAAACATCAAATAAAAGCCCTATAAAATACCATACAATCAGGTTTCAAATATATATTAAAGAAAATAATCTCTATGAAGAGTCAGGAAGATGAGAAAGAAACATGTTGTTGGGAATTACTAAGGCATGCTCAGAAATAAAAATATTTCTTCAGTAACCAGTAGATTATGGGTAACTGAAAAGGAACAAAGATGACATTCTGTATGTGGGAAGAAAGCAGAGGTGCTCTTGCAATTCTGCTGAGATGAGTGGTGATTTATTTGAGTTTGTAAACCAGTATCTAGAATGTGACTGAATAGTCAAAGTATAGTAGGACAGCTTCAGAAATAAAGAGGATTTAGTACAATAGGGATAAAAAGTTCGAGTTGATCTCATAGGAAATTAAAGCTAATAGCAGATTTTTAAATAAGAAAGACACTCTTCTACAACAAGGCTTTTGGCATCACTTTATATAATAGATTTCATTTCAAATAATTTTTATGTAATTAAAATTAAACTCTAGCTTTTATTAAGTTCTGGTTATGAAAAATACCCCCAAAAGGAAAATTAATTTCTTTTTCAATTATCATTTTAGAGATATCTGTATCAAGCATGCTTAAATAAATGAAAGATATGTGGTTCTCTGCCAATTAATCTAGTACATAATCTTGTAAAGAAAGTTGAACTTGAGAAATTACATAATGAAATACAAGAAAACATTTTCTCTTAAAATTGACAAGAAGAAACAAAAAAATATAAATGTGAATGTTAGGAAGTAGAAAGAGTAGAAGTAGAACAAATATTTGGTTATTAAGTATATAATGTCCAATTTCCTTAAGTAGTAAGTTTGACAGTTGATATATCTGACATTTCACTTTGACACCTCTTGTTTTACTTTTATTATGAATGTACACTCTCAGTCTTGCAAATGCACATTTGGCTGCGATTACCTTTCAATTTTTTTTAGAGCAATTGTTGTGAAACCATGGATAAGTAAAAAATTCATGTTATTTTCAAATATGAGTTCTGTCACTGAACCAATGCTGCGCAGACAGATAGAAATAACAAGGCAGTGTTTGAGAAGGATGTGGCTAATGAATGCACAGTGTGTCTATGGTTTGAGAAGTTTTGTTCCAGTGATTTTAATCCTGAAAATGAGCCACGTTGGCAACCTGAGACCAAGGTAGATAATGATGAGCTAAAAGCTATAGTAGAAGCAAATCCATCTCAACCCACACATGGATTAGCAGCAAGGTTTGAGGTTATTATTCCAACAATTTTGGACCGTTTGACAAATGGGCAAGGTAAAGAAGCTGGAAAGATGGGTTTCACATGAATTAAAGGAGGCTCAGAAGAGAAACCATCTAGAAGTGTGCCTTTCTTTGCTGTCACAACATAAAGACGAACCTTATCTACACCTGTTATTATGTTTGATGGAAAATGGATTCTTTTTGACAAGCTCAAGTGTTTGGCACAATGGTTGGATAAAGATGAAGTGCTAAAACACAGTCCAAAACTGTTATTCATCAAAAAAAGCTAATGGTCTCTATTGGGTGGTCCAGCGCTGGTATTATCCACTACAGCTTCATGAAACCCATCAATCCAATGCAGCAGATGTCTACTGCAACCAGTTGGACAAAATTATGAGAATGCTTGTAATTGACTGCAGCCAAGGTTGGTCAATAGAGATAGGCCAATCCCCTTGAAAGATAACACTCAACCACATGTCGCACAAACAACGCTGTTCAAACTACAGAAGCTGGACTTGGAAACTCTGTCATCCACCATGTTCACCAAGCCTTTCACCAAATGACCACCACTTCTTCCAGGTTTTGGACCATTTCTTACAAGAAAAAATATTCAATTCTCAACAAGCTGTGGAAAATGCCTTTCACAATTTCATCACCACTCACACTCTCCAGGCTTCTTTGCTGCTGGGATAAACAAGCTACTGTTGAGATGGCAAATCTGTGCCCATAGTTTAGATACATACTTTGATTAATTTTACTGCTTCTTGTTTGAGATATAATAAACTATACTTTTGATTCGAAATCAGACATTTCATAATTAATGACCTTAATAAAATGCATCCTCAAAATGCATCTTCAAATGCTTCTTAAAGGGGAAGAGGTTTCATTCAGAAGAGCTGTATAAACAATGCAGTAAATATATGTGTGTGTGTGTGTGTGTGTGTGTGTAGTCTAAATTGCTTTGGATGTTAATGCTGTGCCTCTAGGACTATGGAATTTTTATTTAGCAATTGTTTTAATAGAATAATAAGTGGGTAGAGCTACAGACATTTCCGGAGCTTTATATTATTTCAGCTTCTTTTGAAAACTATATCCATATATTTTGTAACCTTATTTTGATCAAGTAATTTATAATTTATTCCAGTCTTTCAAATAATAGAAACCTTGTTAACATAAACATTTTTATATAGATATTAGACATACATTTTTGACATAATGCTAAATGGCTTAAAAGAAGCATGTTTTTAATGGATTAGCTCTCAAGCTATGGTCCCAAGATTAGCAACATTAACCACGTTTGGGAACTACTGAATCAGTAACTCAGAGGACTGCATCCATCAGTATGTTTTTACAAACCATCAGGTGATTCTGGTGGAAGATATGAGAGCAGCTTAGATTAATTTGATGTATTTAATTATGTTGTTTTAGTAAGATACTCATAGTTGCACATAAAATGACATTTTATCCTTTTTGAACATTTATTATATTGTAGTTACAGCCACTGATTATTCTCTTTTCCATAATAATGAATTTTATATGCTATATGAATAACTCTTTTATGGCACATTTAAATTGGCATGGCACAGATTTATTCTAAAAAACATATGAGTAACAATAGTATACTAAAAGTAAGAAAAATTAATAAAAGTAAGAAAATACATAAGCTACAAAAATATTAAAATATTGATTAATATATTTCCTACACAGAAATATGTGATTCTATTTTATAGTAGAGGGTTAATTTTAGCTTAAGACAGGGTAGATTTTAGCTTAATTGTTACGTTTCTTTTTTTTAGAGAATATATGTTTCTCTTTTAAATTTAAAACACATATAAAAAATTTTAAGTGTAAATTATCCCTTCAAAATTTACCAGGGATTATATCAAGTGACTTTGTTATGTTCTCATTAACAAGCCGATACCAAGCTATCAGAATTTCTATCTTTTTTTATTTTTTTACTTTTCATTTTGCTTTTTAACAACAAAGGACTGCTAAGCTCTGAAAAAGAAACTGAACATTTGGAAAGTTATTTTTCTATAATCTTTGATACTTTACTTTTCTTTTAGTTAGTTTGTTATCAAGTGCAAAAAATGTCTTATCACATATTCCTTCTACAACAATACTTTTGGTTTATGACAGTTTGCCAAATTATCACTAATAGTTATTTTTCTTTATTTTACTGTTAGAGTGTATGTCTTAATATGAGGAATGCCTGAGAAGCAATAAACATACCATACAGTCCTCATTGCTTTAACATTGTCACCTGCCTCAGTAATCTTTATTTTTCAAAGTTTCTATAGTCTGTATAATCTCCCCCAATTTTGCTATAATAATTAGTATATTTTCTTATAAGGCTTAAAATAGTGTGCTTAGTGGGATGTATAAACTCATATGATGTAAAGATTACACGCTATTTTTATTGTATTATAAAATAAATATAAAAATACCTTCATATTATATCAGTAAAACAGCCTTAAACACTAAGGTATTTAATAAAGAAAAATACCATTGTGTTTGCTTTTACTAATTAAGGATGAACTGCTAAAGGAATTGTCCTCCTTTCATAATTATTAGAAACCTCACCCCCCAAATATATAAAATACCTAAATTTAGCCCTTGAAAGATAGGTATTACAGGTCTGTGAAAATATGAAAGACATTAAGTGAGCCTTGTAGTTGCCCGCATTACTGCAAGCAGCATTTTCTAGACAGCAGAGTAAGGAAGTGGAAGCCAAACAGAACTCAGTGATCTTTCTGACAGAGGAGACAGAGATCAACATTTGAAGAAATCAAGGTGGTTAAAATTTGTAGAACAGCACACCAAAGAGGAAGCGGGACAAAGAGCAAGATCTATACTTCTACAAAGATGTATTGACAAAATTTCAGCTGAAGGATCATTTGTACATGCCTGGAGTAAAACTCAATGGGGCCAAGAGAAACACCAGAGAACAATTAACAATGCATTTCTACGAGCTCATAATGGAAGGAGAAGAGGTTGCATCCCCATCAGCCAGAGAAAAAAGACCTTGTTAACACATGGACAGCCAGCAGGGTTCTAGGAAAGTATCACTTTAGCAGAACTAACTTAATTCTAAGCTGAAGGCTGCTCCAGCCCTGCCTTAAAACTTTATTTTATGCTAAAACAATCCTCAATACTCTTTAAAGAATAAGTAAATACCAATAAAAAATCCCATAGACTACTATTCATCTCTAAGAAACAATGGTGATATAGCACATCTTGTATTTTCCTGGATAGAGATGGAACCCATTCTACTAAGTGAAGTATCCCAAGAATGGAAAAACAAGCACCACATATACTCACCAGCAAATTGGTATTAACTGATCAGCACCTAAGTGGACA